>VDFB02276516.1:154807-200534 GCA_007258455.2 Sequoia sempervirens
TTTTTTTGAAAGTGGCCACAAATTTGCTACCCATCTCCATGCACCTGCCCTTTAATATAATATTAAATATAATGTATATTATATTAATATTTCCTAACTTATTTATTATTTATCATATATTATATTATATATACTAAATATAATATATATATTATGTATATATTATATTATATACATATATTGTATTATATATTATATTATATTATATATATTATATTATTATATATATTATATATAAATATAAAATATATATAAATATTTATACTAATATTGATAAATTATTTTATCTTAAATTTAAATCTATACTAATTTTTATATATTAATATTTTTGATTTTAAGAAACAAATATCTATTTCTTAAGTTGAAATAATAGATATTGGTTATATAGCTTTAAGTAATAGATATCTGTTTCATATCATATATTAGTTTTTACCTTAAAAAATAGATATTCATTTTTATTGGATATCTAATAATAATGGATATCTGTTTTGCTTTGTTATTGCTTTGGTATTTGGCTTGGGGGTGACCAACCTGAAAAGTCAACATCCCCAACGTGTTTACAAGGGTTGTAAGGGTTTTTCGAACTTCACCCTTCGTGCTAATGACTTTTTTTTCATTTGATTTTGATGAAATGAAAATGGTTTATTTAACAAATTGAAAATGTTCTATCAATATAAGACATGCTCTATTTTGAATTTAATAGGTAATTATTATTGACTTTCTACATGCATTATGTGTAAAGTTCTGATTGATAAGCTAATTGAAAAACATCTATAACTTTTAAATGGTTATAGATTTTTTGAATCTAAAAGATGCATCACACAATATGCTTCACAAATTATAATTACAAAAATTAAATTTCATAAAATTTTGACCAAGTTAGGGTGGCCGGACAAATATTTTAAAGAATTTTAAAAATTCCTACTAGAAAATTCATAACTAATTATTTACTTACAAAAAAATTACAAAAAAATATGCGTCACATCTGGGCATGTGTCTTCTACTTTTATTGAAAGATTCAGAAAAAAATATTTATTTTTTCTCCCCATTAGGGTGGCTAGAAAAACATAACTTTTTATTTTTTTCCAAATTACATTTAAAATTTTAAATTTTCATCGAATCAAATTAATATTTTCCAAAAAATGCCTAGTAGCTTACAAACTACATTCAATTTACTACAAATTCAATTCCTACATATTTTCAAAATTATGTTAATAACCTATTCAAATTCTTATGTGAAGTTACTTAAGTCTTTTTTTTCTAAATTTTTATTGTCACTTCTTTTTTTCTTCTTCAAAAGAGCATTTGATGGAGCTAAGAAGAACCTCTCAAATTCTATCTTTGTTGAGTCAATATCTTCTTTAACCCTTCTCTCAATCAATTTGATACCTTCTTCTTCTTTCTTCAATACCTTCTTCTTCTTCTCTGTCTTGAACTTACAAAAATAATTCTTCCCAAAAACTCTTGTATTTATTTTAAAAAGCCTTATTTATAGGGAAAAAATCTCATTTAAAAAATTTATTTTTGAGATATTATTTTCTTTTAAATTTAAGCTCCACTAATATGATATGAGTAACCTCCTTGTCATAGAATATACTAAAATAAGATATTTAACTTCGAATATGCAAATTAAAATTTGTAACTCCTATGCAAATTAAAATGTGTAAATTCCATTGTCATAAAAAAACTAATTAAGCTTAGAGGCTTCTTACACTCACATAATAGATTGCAAAATCTCTGTACATTTTTATTCTTTGCATTTAATTTAACTTTCAAATGACATGTAACTAATGTTAAAATCTTGTTTACCTGCTTTATTACATTCAAAGATGTTTGTACATAAAATCAAAAAGTATGGATAGAAGCAAAGATGAAAATGCAACTCTTATTTAAATTAAAGAGATTTAAATAAAAAAATTTCCTATGTAAATGAAATGATTTACATGCAAAAAGAGGAAAAAATAAAATAAAATATTGTTTTTATACCTAAATTTAAAATGAATATGAAATTTTATTTAATTCATTTGTATAGATAATCACTACAATTTAATTAATTATTTAAAAACTAAATAATATATTTTTTATTAATTTTAGAAATTAGAATTTAATTTAATTTTAGAATGAAATTTAAGTTTTCAAGATATTGTGGTGATTTCTCTTGCAAACATATTAAAGAGATTTAAATAAAAAACTTCCCTATGTAAATTATTTTATGATTTTTTTAAATGCATTTTTAAAGTATAATTTTATTTTATAATTATAATACTAAAAGAAAAAAAGAATAGAAAATTTGATTTTATAGATACATTTTAGTTCATAATTTATTCTAAAATTATAATTAGTAATTGTTGAATTATTTTTAAATGAATATTTAATTTAATTTTTTTTTTTTAGATATGGTTACTATTTTTAAAGTCATAAAATCTTCCCAAATCACTCTCTACTTCCACCTAACCACACAAATCATCCTATAAATAAACAGATAAATTATTAGAAAAATGAAAGAAACATTGAAATTTGTCAAAAAAAAACAATTGGACAACTAAGAGGTGTTGTAGATATACACGACCTTCTACTTTAAAACTACTTTTATCTTTGATCAAACCATTATAAATGGCTTCAAGGCCTTTTCTATAGCATAGGTATTCATAAGTTTCTCCTAAGTGATTATACTCCTACAATGGCTTCCATGAGACTTGTAATGGTTGTGATGATGATAACAGTACTGTGCTTATTATCTAAGACCCATTGTGCAAATCCATCCCAAGCTATGGACATTCTTGATTTTCAAACAAATGCAACTATTCTAAAGCTGGTGGACTATGCTCTAATAGACTATAACACTTTCCATGTAATGACAATTGATTATTTTTCACTTTTTTTCTTTTCTTTTCTTTGATTTGAAAAGTTTGGATTTGGGTTATGAGTTGCAGTAGTTGGGATACATATAGTCTATTCTAATGGCCAAAGTATTTGTGTAATTGTGCATTAATCTTGAACAATTGGTTTGGTCTTGTGTTGGGTAGCATGCTAGACTTGTATTTTAGAAAGTAGTGGGAGCAAAAGTGGAAGGAACATCAAACAAAGAGGCTACTTATTATATCTTGATTCAAGTTTTAGATGTTGGCAAGTTTATGGATGTTTTCAGTGCTCAAATATTGTATAGGGAAGGCACTTATCCTTGGGTTCAGATATTCACCTCTTTTCTTGCACCTACACCTCTCTAATTCTTGGATATGCCTTTTGAAATTGACGGAGTATGAAATCTATATACTCTTTAAAGTTTGGATCACTTTTAAAAATGGATTTATCAGATATGAATTATTGAATTCAACATATATTGAATAAGTGTATTCATTAAGGAGTTGGATGGTTTTTTCTACTTATATTGTTTTGCATGTCTCTACAGTCTTTGTGTATTCCTTATTATTCATTTCTCTTTCCACTAGTTCATTCTTTAATGGGCACCATTTCAACTCTTTTGCTTCTTATTCTGCACTATGTTCATGTAATAAAAAAAAAGAATTTGATTGCAAAAAATAAATTGAAGTTTAAAAAAAGTATTATGTTTAATGTTTAGTTTAGCATAATATATAAAATATTATGTCTATTGTTTAATTTAGCATAATGTATATGCATTTAAATGATATAAATATTATTGGGTTTTCAATCTTTTAATAAAGTTGAATGACTTTGAATGAGTCTATAAGAGATCAAATCGTGTTGAATGCAAAACCCAATTGAAAATATTTCGACCTAAAATTGCTTTTCTGTTTTGAGTAGATAATAAAAACTATAAATCTGATATAATTTTTTTTTAAAAAAAAATTAAAAAATAACATAAATAAGATATCGTGTTTTCATTATTACTTGCTTTATCTATGTTTTCTTGGCTTAGATATTGTGGAGCAAATCTTTCTATAGAATATGCAAAGATTTATCCATAGATTTTTTCCCATTATCTTCTAAATAAAAATTTCTTAAGAAGATTAAAATTGCTTTGTGTCCTATTTTATAAGTAAACATTATTTATATTGTATTTTGAATATGAGTAACATTTTAAGATGGAAAAATTTTCCCAAATGTTTCACATTTACAACAGGTATCGTATAGTTATTTAATTTTAATAATAATCAATAGTGTTAACAAAGTTATAATTTTTTTTTTTAATAATTATATGATAATTTTGTAATATTGTAAAAAATGATTGCATAATTTTAAATTTCTTTCCACTTAAACTTATAGTTGATTTTTAAATTTGAACTCTCGGCGTATTTTATATATATTAATATTTAATATATATGTATGCTAGTTTTAGTTTTATTCTCCCATAAATTTTAAAAGACTTTTATTGCCAATTGTCATTTTATTTCTCCCACAATATGGTTTTTAAAATATTAAATAAATTTTGCATCGTGAATTTAATTAATTAATTTATTCCTATTTTTTGCAAATTACATGTATTGTAAATCAAAATGTCATTTTTTTTCCTAAAGGTTTTTTTTTTTATAAGTGCCACCTTTAGGGGTGGCTCCCTTTATTTGATTCAAAAACAGGTTTACATCAGAGAGCTATTACATAAAGAAAACAACCTAATTTGCCTACAAATTAACTCCTTTAAATACCAACTGCCCCTCCTCGTACATCCACTATGAGGATTGTTTAAAAGCCTAAGATTTACCTCCACAAAAAATAGGAAGCCATATTCCTCTTCACTATTTTTTGATCACCTCCTTCTCCATGGCTCCCTACGGTACTTGTGTAGGCTCTTCACAAATGACTCTTTCTTTCACCATCGAGGCAACTGCTTGAGTTAGCGTTCCACTAACCAGGACTGAGTCTCATCCCTAATGATCTCACAAAGGTTATCCGGTAAATATTCTACACTATATATTCTCATTTGGCCTTCTAGTCTAACCCCAACATTCGCCAGCCAATCCGCCGCTCTGTTAGACTTATGATACACATGAGTGATTGTATAATCCTCTAGCTCTTTTAGATATTGTGCTATCAACTTCATCAAAGTATTCAATTTCCAATTTAGAGTTTTGTTCTTGCGCACAACATTAGTTGAGAAAGTCGAATTTCCTTTAACATCTACAGTTTTGATTCCCTTATTCAAACAGAGCCAGAGCATGCTTGCCAATGCTTCTAGCTCTACTTCGTTATTCATGGTTGTTCCTAAATGTTTTTCCAGGGCCCACATATAGATTCCCTAATAGTTCCTTAATAGGCATTCGACCTCGGTTAACCCTGGATTGCCTTTCGTTGCTCCATTGTAGTTTAACTTCCAATGACCTGCTGCTGGGGGATTCCAAATTGCTTTTGATCTTTCCTTTGCTTTGCTTGAGAAGGCACTAAGGGGGGAACAAAGGTCCTTCCACCATTTTTTCATTTCACTGTCCTAGAGTGAAACCTTTATTCTTTTTTTTCCATACATTTCATATTCACTACCTCAAAGATTACCTTCTCTAGTTTTTTAATTAACAAATCCATAGACATTTCCTAGTTGCTAAAAATCCTTTGGTTTTGTTCCTTCCAAATATGCCAAACAACCAGTGACAGGGCTGCCACCCAGATATCTCCCCATAGGTTATCCTTCTTTCATATTTTCCATCTTTTCATGAAATCCAGCAAATCAGCCTATCTTGGAGTGGCCCAACTAATAGATTGCAACAACCAATCCCAAAATTCTGTTGCAAAGTAGTAGTTTAGCAACAGATGGTTTTTCGTTTCCCCATCATTCTGACATAGAACAAAAATCGAAGGCCCCTGAATCCCATACTTTCCTAGCCTGTCACCTATTAGGATCTGGTTATGAAGAGCCATCCATAGGAAGGCTATGACCTTCAGTAAAACACCTTTCTCCTAGCAAAGGCTAGCCAGCCATTCCTTCCTTCCTTCCTGCACTTTTTGAATTTCGTACCCCAATTTTACTAAATACTCTCCGAACTTTGCACCACACCAAATTATCTCATCCTCGCCCTCTATCAATACCACCCTTCTTCCCTCCAAGATCCTCTTCATGTTCCTCTTATCATCCTTCAGAATCACCCTGATTCGAAAATGCTCCAGTCCCATCCTTTAACTAGGCCCGAATTGCTACTACTAATGTAGCAAGCAACTAAGGAACCATATTGGTTCTTGAATTCCTCCCACCACTCGCCTTCTTTAAAAATTGACTACAACAACTCCTAGCTGTTCCATGAGTCGGCCCAAAAATTAGCTTTTTGACCATTTGCTAGATGCTAAGTGAGATGATCACTTATGATGCGTCTGCTTTCCAAAATAAAATGCCAAATGATAGATCCTCCACCTGTATTGTCCATTGTTAAAATTCGTTTAGAGTATTCAGAGTTTAAATATTTCTTGTGAATGATCCTACACCATTAATTTTTGGGGTTCCTATAGATTTTCCAACTCAATTTTCCACCAAGCTCCAAGTTCTGGGTCTCCATCCATCTCAAGCCAGCGCTCCCAACCTGTTTTGGTAGGCAAGCCATTTCCTAGTTTACTAGGGGGACCCACCTTTTCTCCTTTGAACCCTCCCATAGAAATTTCTTGAGGAAGCTCTCCAAGTTTTGGATAACTTTTGAAGTTGCTCGAAAACATGACATTACATAAATTGGGACAATCGAAAGCACCAATTTTATTATCAAGATCCTCCCTGCTAAAGAAATCCATTTGCTTTGCCAAGCCACTGACTTATTTATGCACTTCTCCAATACATCTTCCCAATGAGCTGATTTAAACATCCCTTGAAAAAGAGGGCCCCCCAAATATTTTGAGGGGAGATTTCTAGTTGAAAAATCAAGAATTTTTGATAAAACACCTTTCTTCCAACAAAGGCTAGCTCACCATTCCTTCCTTCCTACACTTTTTGAATTTCTTACCCCAATTTTACTGAATACTCACCAGATTTCACACCACACCAAATTATCTCATCCTTGCCCTTCACCAATACCACCCTTCTTCTCTCCAAGATCCTCTTTAGGTTCCTCTTATCATCCTCCAGAATCATCATCGATTAAAAAATGCTCCAATCCCATCCTTTAATTGGGCCTGAATCACTACTACTAACATAGCAAGCAATTGAGGAACCATATCTGTTCTTGAATTCCTCCCACCACTCACCTTCTTTAAAAATTGATTGCAACGGCTCCCAACCATTCCATGAGTCGGCCCAAAAATCAACTTGTTGAGTATTTCCTAGGTACCATATGAGATGATCAGTTATGATGCACCTACTTTCCTAAATAAAATTCCAAATTGCAGATCCTCTACCCGTATTGGCCATTGTTAAAATTTATCTAGAGTCTTCAAAGTCTAAATATTTCTTGCGAATGATCCTACACCATTTCTTTTCAGGGTTCCTGTAGATTTTCCAACTCAGTTTTCCACCGAGCGCCAAGTTCTAGGTCTTCATCTGTCTCAAGCTAGCCCCCCAACCTATTTCGGTAGGCAAGCCATTTCCCAGTTTACCAGGGGAACCCGCCTTTTCTCCTTTGATCCCTCCCATTAAAAATTCTTGAGGAAGCTCTCCAAGTTTTGGATAACTTTTGAAGTTGCTCGGAAACATGACATCACATAAATTGGGATGACCAAAAGCACCGATATTATCCAAGTTCTACTTTTCCAAGCCATCGACTTATTTCTGTACTTCTCCAATACATCTTCCCAATGAGACAATTTACACATCCCCTAAAAAAGAGGGGCCCCAAATATTTTGAGGGGAGCTTGCCAGTTGAAAAATCAAGAATTTTTGTTATCCTTCTCTGCTCTACCTTTTTGTAGTTAAAGAAAAAAATTCTAATTTTTCTTTTTTCATGAGCTGGCTAGAACATTCCGCATATTTTTCTAGTGCTCCTTTTATCATCAATGCCTCCTTCACGTTTGCTTCTCCAAAGAGGGATACGTCATCCATGAATTGGGAATGCACCATATTTTTTGTACCTTATGCTACTTTTATCCCCTTCCACTTATTTGATTCCCTTAATCTTCTAATATATCTTCCCAAAGCTTCTTCCATGATTACAAATAGAAAGGGGGATATTGGGTCCCCTTGACGCAAGCCGTCCATTGCAACAAAAAAGCCACAGAGTGATCTGATTTAGGATCTAAGACGATTTCTTTAAGAATGCAAACTAATTACAGCTTCAAAACTCCAAATTATGAAAATGAAATCAACTACACATAATTAACTAAACAAAATCAGAATTCAGAATGAGATGAGAAAGAGAGAGAACATAAAAAAATTGATAACGAAGTTCATCGTAAGAATGACTATGTCTCCGGGCCCCTCTCCAAAGAGTAGACTGATCCGATTGAAATCTTCAAAAATTCAGCATTACAACAGTTTGCAAGCTCTTCCCTTCAAGCACGACAGAATTCCAACATTCTCCCGATGTACAGGAACAACAAAATTATCTCTCCAAAATGATCTAAGTCTCCAACACCTGAATAATTCCCTAATAAATCTTGAATAATTCCCCAATAAATCCTCAAGCCTCTAAACCCCCCTTTTTATATTACAAATTTAATCAATTTGGTTACTAACCAATTGATTTTACAAAACAACCTTATCTCTCCATTTTTTACAAATACAACTTAAAAATCCCCCTTATTTACACAAAAATCTTCAAATCTCCCGTTTTACATTATTTTTAAAAAACATATAAAATCCCTAAGCCCCTTAATTTTTGTTATATCCAGGATTATATTGTTTACGAGAGTTTGTTTGTTTCATCCTTTTAGATGACTTTGTTTTAAATTTGGGCTTATTAATTATTACTTATCCCCCATTAATTTAGTGGTTATTTTTAAGGGGAATATTTTAGTTTTTTTGTTTTACTTGTTTTACCAAGTAAAGCCCACCTTTTCCTCCTTAAATTTTTCCTTGTTTTGAGGCTTATTTTAGCCTTGTTTTAAGGCTTAGGATTAGGTGCATTTTTTATTTTTATTTTTCATTTGTCTAGATTTTTCCACATTTCAACATGTGATTGGATGATGATGATGACTGGATGCTGATTGTACCATGCTGATGTTAGCAAAGTCAACCCAATTTTGACTGCTCATATCTTGTGTAAACAGACTTCGTTTTCCATGAAAAGAACATTGTCGGAAAGCTTGCGACGAGATATTCGCATTGATGCCAGTCTTGACCACTTTTGACAATGTCAATTTTTGATCTTTTTTCTCTGACCTAGCTCTAGGGTTGACCAGGGTTTGACCGAGCATATCTTGGACTCCGTAGCTCCGTTTGACTCTGTTCGAGTTGCGTTGGAGTCAAAATTTTGACCACTTTCTGATGATGCCATTTCTGAAGATAAATGAGAAACTTCAATTTTTGGTGAAGATCCTTTGGATCAGTCCTCCCCACTGAAGAGCTTTTGGACCTCTGAAAGCTGGTTACTTGGAAAGTAATTGAGGGTAAAGTTCCCTCACTTTACCAATCTCCATCCATTTTTCCTTGCTTGGATTCATCCCCTTCAATCCCACTCTGAGGTATTCAACTGCTCCTCTTCATGAAGCCCCGGTTTCCCTATCTAGGATGAAATCTTCAAGCAACTCTGTCATGTACTCTAGTGAAATATCATCCACTGATGGAACCTGAATATTAGTCTCCTCGTCCAATATCATCGTAGGTTCATACAACTTCAAGTTCTCAACATTGACAACTAAATAGATCTGCATGTATGGAGGAAGATTAAGGCGGAAGGCATTGGTTCCAATCTTTTCCAAGATCTCAAAGGGACCATACCTAATCAGCTTGAGCTTCCTTCCTTCGCCTTGCATTCTATCCTTACTGATATATAACCAAATGTGGTCCTGGCTTGAAAATGATGATCAGTGCGATGTTTATCATGTCGAGCCTTATATTTGGCTTGGCTCTTTTCCAACTGTGCTTCTACTGCCTGATGGATGGCTTGAACTTTCTGGATGAACTTCAAAGCCTTCTTTCAATCATGGCATCCATCTTCAACATCATCTTTCCCAAAAGAAAAATCCATCGGAGTCTTAGGCACATAACCGAAACAAGTCTCAAAGGGAGACCTCTTTGTAGACGAGTGTGCCACATGGTTGTAAGCATGCTTAACATAATGAAGACTCTCATCCCACAACTTGGGATGTTTGCTACAGTAACCTCTAAGAAAATGCACAACTGTCCTATTCACTACCTCCGTCTGTCCGTCGGTTTGTGGATGGAAGGCTGTACTCTTCTTTAGTATGGTGTCCATGAGTCCCCACAAAGCTGACCAAAATTCCCCTAGGAATCAAGAATCTCGATTCGATATAATAGAAGTAGGTAACCCAAAATGAACCCATAGAAATTGGAAGTACATTTGAGCTGTCAGTTCAACAGTTACTTGTTTTTTACATGGCATTAAGATACACATCTTGTTGAACTAATCAATTACTGCAAACAAGTAATCATGTCCCTTCCTAGACATAGGTAACCCCTGACAAAGTCCATTGACACACTTTCCCATGGAAGATATGGAACAAGTAATGGTGTGTACAAACCTAGTTTTCTGTTACTTGGTTTACTAGTTTTACACATAATACAACCCTTAATGTATTTGGTGACAGTTTCTTGCATTTTAGGCCAGTAACAATATTTCTGCAACTGAGTAACTGTTTTACTTACCCCAAAGTGTCCTGCAATCAAAGAGGTGTGAGCTTCACGGATTACATGTGCTTGTTCATCTTTCAGAACACATAACTTTCCCAAATGATACAAAAGTTTATCCTGCACATAGTAATCTTTCTCTTCTATTTGTTTGCCTGCAATTAAAGCTGAATAAATATCCTTAAAGTTTTCACCATTAGCATATTGTTCCTGAAAGCTTTCATGCACCATGGAACTACCTTTAAGGATAATCAATGAGTTCATAGCAAGAGGCCTAGAAAGCATATCTACTACTTTTTTATGGGTGCCTTTCTTGTACTTAATTACCAAATGAAACTGTTGCAAAAATCCCATTTATTTGAAACGCCTACTTTGCTACAGTTTAGACTGTGAGTGCAAGTATTGTAGTGGTTGGTGATCAGTGTGGATTACAGTTTCTTTCCCCATTATGTAATGTTTCCATTTTTTAACACTCTAAACTAAAGCATAGAGTTCTTTATCATAAGTAGGATAGTTAATAACTGCACCTGAAAAAGTCTCAGAGTGATAGAAGATTGGTTTACCTCCTTGCATAAGAACAACTCCCATGGAAAACCCGCTTGCATCAGTCTCGAACTCAAATGGCTGATGTAGATCTGGTGTAGTGCTTAACTTTTCCTTTAAAGTGTTGAAGGCCTTCTGCTATAGACCTCCCAACTGAAAAGTTGTCTTCGTACTTGTCAATGTGTGCAATGGTGATGCAATGTAGGAGAAGTTTGCAATGAACTTTCTCTAGTACTGGACTACACCTAAGAAACTTCTGACTTCTGTTACAGTACTTGGCTTAGGCTAGTTTACAATAGCTTCAACCTTCGTAGGGTCTACTTTCAATTGACCATTCCCTACGACATAGCCTAAGTACACTAGAGATGTCTTTGCAAATTCACACTTAGACATTTTTACATAGAGTTTTTCTTTTCTCAAAACATCAAAAAATTTCTTTACATGACTTACATGATCATCCCAAGACTTGCTAAATATAAGAATATCATCTAGATAGTCTGACAAAATCATCAATGAAAGGATGAAAGACATCATTCATGACCCTCATGAACGTGGCAGATGCATTACAAAGCCTGAAGGGCATAATCAACCATTCATAAAGTCCCTGTTTTGTCTTGAAAGCAGTTTTCCAAATGTCATCTTCTGCAATTCTAATATGATGATAACCATTTCGCAAATCTAATTTTGTGAAATAAACTGCATGTTTTAACTGATCAAGTAAATCATCAATTCTTGGAAGAGGGTACCTATTTTTTACCGTTATCTTGTTCAGGGCACGATAGTCAATGCACATTCTCCAAGATCCATCTTTCTTTGGAACAATACAATTGGAGAACCACAAGGAGATGTACTAGGATGGATGACTCCTTTCTCCACTAACTCCTAAACCTGTTTCTTGATTTCTTCATTTTGCATAATGGACAACCGGTACAAACCGATATTAGGCAATGACACATCCTGTTGCAACTGGATTTCATGTTGTATTTCCCTCTTTGGTGACAACTCCTTTGGTTCCTAAAATAAGTCATCGTAAGTGAAAACAATTTTGACCATTTCAACCTTATGTTTTGTGTCACACCCCTTAAATGCCTCAAATTTATCTTCTTCTTTGGATTTTACAATCATTAACACAAAGTTCTTACTAGAGTTGACTAATATTTTCATTTGACCAGGATTAACTAGTGTGAGATTAGTCTTGACCTTGTGTGCACGTACAATATATTTTACCCCATCTTTAAAAAGATGATACTTGTTCTCCCCCTGTAAAAGATTTCCTTTCTATCATATAGATAAGGACTCCATAACACAAGCCCACAAATATCTAGAGGTACAACATCTACATCTACTTCTACTTCATCAATGAAATTAGCAGTGATGGAAAAATGCAATTTGCACTATTTTTTCACCTGCAACTGTGCATCATTACATACCCATCCAAGTGGATAGGGCTTAGGATGAGGAGTAGTAGTTAGATTCAATTTATTAACAACCTCTTCAGAAATCAAGTTGACTTGAGAGCCCGAATCAAATAGTGTATCAATCTTTGTTTGTTTAGTTACCACATGAATGTGAAACAGTTTATTCTATTGTTTATCAACTTTAGGAGTGGATACTTTACTTGCATTACTTGTACTTGCATTAGAAATACTTGCATTAGAAGAGAGAATTATCCCTTTCCCTTTACATTGGATCCCAATAGCAACGATTTTTGTCTCATCTCCAGAATTAGATCCAAGATCCTGTTGAACGATAGCAACAACAGTCTTTTGTTTTCCTTTATTGCCTCCAAATATTTTTGGCCTTGCCTCTGGATGCAATTTCCAGCACCTCGATTCATCATGCCCCTCTTTATTATAGTGTAAACATGTGGGTTTTTGACCCTCTTTCTTCACCATAGCTGTCTTCTTTCCTTTACTTTTATCTTTTTCTTTATCTTTACCCTTAGACTTTCCCTCAGACTTAGATGCTTTTTTATCAAACTTATCAATGAATGATCCCTTACCTCTAGACTCTAAGTGGGTAGCTTGGACACAAACTTCATCAAGGTTATTGGGATTCAAAACCAAAATTGAATGTCTAAGGTAGGAATGAAGACCTCCTATGTACTTTAACAAAGTATCCTAGGTGTACAAAGGAACATCTAATGCAATATCCCTTTTACGAAGTTCATGAGTGTACTCCTGAACAGACTAACCTTTCCCTTGCCTAAACATCTACAGTTCATCATTAACTGCTACATGTAGCCTAAGGGATAGAATTTCTTTTTAAGAGCACTTACAAATTCTATCTAGGACAAGTTGACTTTACCATGTTGGGAGATCTCTGCCCTAGTCCTACTCTCCCACCAAGTTAAAGCTATACCCCCTAACTAAACAGTAGCAATCTAGATCCTATCAGCATCATCTACAAGGTTTTGGACTCTACAATAGACTTGAACCTGCTGAATCCAGTCATCTAGTTTTTTAGCATTTAATTCACCACAATACTTTGGTAAGTCAAATTTTACATCCAACTTAATTTTGGGCTTATGTGCACCCTTAAAAGGATTAAAAGGCATAGAATGAGTAGAAGAAGGAGAAGAAGGAGAAGATGGAGAAGAGGGAGAAGAAGGAGAAGAGGGAGGTGTCTTCGGAGGCTTAGGATCATCTCCTGATTTCTTTCCTTTGCCTGCACGAGCTTCATGTCTCCGCATCCTTTCTTGCCTCTCCTAGAATAAGACTTCGACCATGGCCTTCATGTCGAGAAAATCCTTATGAAAATCCTTCTCACCAAGCTCTGAACTTTTTCCATTGTTTGGATCTGCCATCTGTGTTCGTGAATGAGCTCTTCGTCTTCCAATCTTTGGATTATACTCTTCAAGTTTTCCTTTGCCTTGTTTAAGCTAGGAGCGTGTAAGTATTTGAATCTGCAATACTAGTCAAAACACAACTCTGATACTAATTTGATCTGATTTAGGATCTAAGATGATTGCTTTAAGAATGCAAACTAATTACAACTTCAAAACTCCAAATTACGAAAATGAAATCAACTACACATAATTAACTGAAAACAATCAGAATTCATAATGAGACGAGAAAGAGAGAGAACACAAAAAAATTGATAACGGAGTTTGTCGTAAGAACAACTATGTTTCTGGGTCCCTCTCCAAAGAGTAGACCGATCCGATTGAAATCTTCAAAAAATTAGCATTACAACAGTTTGCAAGCTCTTCCCTTCAAGCACGGCGGAATTCCAGCATTCTCCCAACGTACATGAACAAAAAAATTATCTCTCCAAAATGCTCTAAGTCTCCAACACCTGAATAATTCCCCAATAAATCCTCAAGCCTCTAAACCCCCCTTTTTATATTGAAAATTTAATCAATTTGGTTACTAACCAATTGATTTTACAAAACAACCTTATCTCTCCATTTTTTACAAATACAACTTAAAAATCCCCCTTATTTACACAAAAATCTTCAAATCTCCCATTTTACATTATTTTTAAAAAACATATAAAATCCATAAGCCCCTTAATTTTTGTCATATCCAGGATTATATTGTTTACGGGAGTTTGTTTGTTTCATCCTTTTAGAGGACTTTGTTTTAAATTTGGGCTTATTAATTATTACTTACCGCCCATTAATTTAGTGGTTATTTTTAAGGGGAATATTTTAGTTTTTTTGTTTTACTTGTTTTACCAAGTAAATCCCACCTTTTCTTCCTTAAAATTTTCCCCAAGTAAGCTTGCATGTGGGAGGTAGGTGTGGGTTTTGTTTTCCTTGTTTTGAGGCTTATTTTAGCCTTGTTTTTAGGCTTAGGATTAGGTGCATTTTTTTATTATTATTTTTCATTTGTCTAGATTTTGCCACATGTCAACATGTGATTGGCTGATGATGATGACTAGATGCTGATTGTACCATGCTGATGTCAGCAAAGTCAACCCAATTTTGACTGCTCATATCTTGTGCAAGTAGACTCCATTTTCCATGAAATGAATGTTGTCGGAAAGCTTGCGACGAGATCTTCGCATTGATGCCATTCTTGACCACTTTTGACAACGTCAATTTTTGACCTTTTTTCTGTGACTTGGCTCTAGGGTTGACCAAGGTTTGACTGAGCATTGGATTTTGTAGCTCCGTTTGACTCTGTTTGAGTTGCATTGGAGTCATAATTTTGACCACTTTTTGATGATGCCATTTTTGAAGATAAATGAGAAACTTCAATTTTTGGTGAAGATCCTCTTGATCACAGAGAGAACCATTGACACAAATGGAATAACATGGACTGGATATCCAACTATTTATCAAATCTATCCAAAGCTTTGAAAAACCAAACCTCCTCATTACAGATAACAAAAAATCCCATTGAACCCTATTGAAGGCTTTACTTACATCCAGTTTATTAACCATACCTCACACTTTCTCAGTGAGAACTATGTGCAGCGTTTTTGAAGTTGAGATGATGTTGTTGACAATCTCTCTCTCAGGGGTGAGCCCATTTTGCTATGGAGAAATGATCTTGGCTAGAAACTTCTTCAATGTATTTGCGAGTGCCTTCAAGATTATTTTATATATTGAATTACACAAGGAAATAGGTCTATAATTGACAAAAGTATTGTAGACCTTTTTCTTTGGTATCACTACTATTACCGTATTATTAATTTCTCTTATGAATTTCCTACTCCTCTGAAAGTTCTCCACCAGATGCCATATATCCTTGCCCATAAAACAACAAAACTTCTGGAAAAACTTATCCGTGAAACTGTCGGGCCCCGGGGATTTGTCCAGGTGTAACTCGAACACTGCTTTACGAAATTCCTCTTCTAAAAACGGTTCCAGGAGATGCCTATTGTCTAATCCATCTATCAACTATGGGATACAAGAGAGCAGATCTTCATCCTTTCTTGAGTTGCCGCGCCCTTCTTCCAATAGTGATTTGAAGAACTTCACTACTTATTGTTCGATATCTTCCTTTCTTTCAATGACAGAGCCATCCTCACGCTTGATTGAGTCCACTTTGTTTCTTGCCCAACTTCCTCTTACTGATGCATGAAAAAACTTCATATTACTATGTCCTTCACCTAGCTAGGTTTGCCTCACCTTGTCATGCCAGAATAGTTCCTCTCTGGCTAGTAGTTCTGCGTGTTTAGATTTCAATGACTTTTCTTATGTGAATTCTACTTCTAACATCCCATGACTTAAGACATAGGAGTTCAATTTTTTCATCACCTCCTCTACTAATTCTTTATCTTTAAAGATATTTCCAAAGCTATCTCTATTGCATTCTTTGAGTTTTTTCTTTATGAATTTTAATCTCTTTGCAAAACATAAGCTCACAGTCCCAACTCGTGGATCTCCTTCCTTCCACCACGTCTATAGTTTCCTAATCAAACTAATGTCTCACCACCACATTTATTGGAACTTGAAGTTATTGTTTGATGGCTTCTCACTTAAGTTTATCTCCAAAACAATTGGGTAGTGATCAGATATAGACACTGGAAGAATTAAGGAATCCCACATTAATTCATCTTCTTGCCACCCCAACCCTAGGAAGAATCTTTCCAATCTCTTCGATATATTTGTGAACCCAAGTCTCCTATTTTTCCATGTAAATGAACCATTTTTTGATAGGCAATCCACTATTGACAAATCATCCACAAAATTCCTAAATTCAATCATTGCCCTGGTCACCTTATTACTGCCCCCACTCTTCTCTCTAATGTCAAGGATCATGTTAAACTCCCCTCCCACTATCACTTTTGCACTATCCATGCTTCCAATTTTTGAAGATATTCTGTTTCACACTTCTGCTTTCTCTAGGTTGTTCCAATTGGACCATACACATTGAAGAGAGGAAATTTTAATTCACTATCTACTTTTGACTTGTCCCTGCATCCAATTGCTTTGTTTTTATGTCACCTCTATCTCCAAATAGTTGTCATCCCAAAGCAGACCCAGACCGCTTGCAACACCTTCCGCTTCTTGAAAGGCCTCTTTCCAATTTTAACAGAAACTTAAAAAATTTTCCCCTTCCCTTTCACTTAATTTTTTCTAGATTGTAATAGAATAATATCTGCTTTCAGTTTCTCCAAATGATGCTCGACCATGCACCTCTTGTCAGGAGTGTTGAGGCCCTGATGTTCCATGTTAGGACCTTCATCGTCCTCCAAGGGAGGCCTTTGCTCCCTTGGACTTTAGAAATTCTTTAATGCTCAAGAGTCCTTTCTCGCTTGCCTCTTCTTCCCTTTTCTGCTTGTTCGAATTTCTTCCTTTCCCCTTTTTTGCTCTCCCCAAAATCTTTGCAGCCGATTGACTAATACATCTCATATCGATCTCCCCCAGTTCATTCGGTTCTGAAAATTATTCCTCCGAGAAGAACCTTGGCTCCTCAACTTCAAAACCCTCCTCTTCCTCCAACACTTTTGTCTACCATTCTTTCCTCCCGATCTAAATCGTCTCTTCCACCTTTTCCCTCGACTCGCTCTCCCCGAAACCTTTGTTGGAAATTTTTTCTTGGTTTTCCACTAGTGTCAGGCCTCCGTGACTCTCTAGGTTTGATTCTTTCCATATTAGAAGAGGACAATTTTTTTCCTTTTGCACCGGTTGCTTGGAAGTTACCTTTTCTATGATTTTTTGCACGACTTTTGGCCTCCATTTTGGCTTCAGACTTTTCCTTCTACATTTCCATTCTTTGTGGTTCCTTCTCCTGCAATTTAGGAAAAATAGCCTTTCCTCCTCCACTTCTATAGGTTGAAACCATTCTTTGTCTCCCAATTTCAACAAAATTTTCTCTGGGATCCTTTTCACCACAACCACTCGAAGTCTTGCATATATATATGAATTTCCTTCAAAAATTTCTTTGCCCACTTCTATGAGGGTCCCAAGAGATCTGCCTATTTTATCTATACTTTCCTCTACCCAATATTCCAACAGGAGATTATACAGGCTAAGCCATACAGGTTTGTCATAAGGGTCGAATTTCACTGGATTGAAATTGGGACACCATTTTTGCATATAAATGGGGTGATTATCTATCTTCCAAAGGCCACCTTGAAGAATTGCTTCCCTCTCTTCTGATGAAAGGAAGACAACCACGAAAAATGCTTTTGAAAGAAATTTTACTATTTCGTTTGATTTCCAGTTTGCATCCAACTAGCCTTTTATTCTCTTCCTATCGTATCTTGAACCGATCAACCTACAGATTATCACCAAATAACTCAACATTTTGATGTCCTTAGAAACTTCCTCCATTAATTCTATTGCTTGAATTTCTTCAGCCCCTCACAACCTTTTTGCTTCTCTGGTTCCAGATTTACCGTTACCATCACCATTGTCGTCATCCTACTCTACAACCATCCTTTCTAAAGGTTTTGATTTTCTTATAACTATATATAATATATACTTGATTAATTCATCAATTTTATATAATTAATTAATTTTTTCTATAGTTCTAACTTTATAATTAAATATTTAAAATAAAGTAATAATTATTTCAAATTTACTCAACAAAATAATAATAGTAACAATAATAATGAGTTTTTTTTCAAATGTTTTAAGGAAGAGGGTTATGACAACTAATCTATCCTTGGAATAAATTTCCATGAAACAAATAAAAACAAAATAAAAAATTCATGAAACAATAGGTGGATGAGAAAAATATAGAGAATACTTTTACTATTGATGATTATTTAGTTTTACATCTCTAACCCTACACAAAATTTCTTTGTATAACAAGTGAGGTCATAAGCTAGGTCCCAAAATTTAAGGCCCTTCCTAGGGGGCTCCAACACATTGGGGAGGTGGTATACAAGTTGAAATTCCCACCCTCTTCCAATATTCACCTAGTTTTTCACGTTTGTTACCTCAAGAAAGTGATTGAGAATATTGCTTGAATTATAACATAGTTAATGACATTAATGAGGAAGGTTCCATATATTTAGAACTTGAGGTTATACTAGACATCACACCAAGAACCTTCACAATAATTATATTAGGGAGATTCTTAACCATTGGAATGGGTTGTAACTAAAAGATGTTACATGGGAACTCACCAACATCCTCTATGAGTTTCCTAATATCAAGCTTTCAGGATAAATCTTTATGAAGGGGGAGGCAATGTTATGAACCCCATTCTACTATATAGGTAATATGGATAAAGGTGTGGATGCATATGCTTCAAGTAAGTGATCCCACCAATTATGTAAAATAAAGTTTTTTATCCCACATGCATTTGACAGTAGTGTTTGTCTTTAGAAAGACTCTATTTATTGTAATGACTTCCCAAGAAAAATGCATCTTGGATATTTGTAATTGGAGTACATTTTTTCTCTCATTTTTGTATATCTTTATGTGTACTATTATTATTCATCTTTTAGTTTCATTACATTATTACATCATTATGCTCATCTAAAAAAAGGGGGTATGATATATTTTCTTGTGTGGGCTCTTCTTAATCTAGGGCATGGTTTCTAACTTAAAAGATACATATATATTGAACTCTAACATTTAACACAACTTAACAAAAATATACATCCCACTTAAATGGTGCCCTACCTTAGTTTATTGATAGTTATTTCCTTTCCCTTTTAAAATTCAAAAGGTTATCTTTCTAGGTAACTAGTTTAAACCTCATCTTTGATCAATGGTGTATATTCATCACCTTTTATATCAATGAGTTTGGTCAATCAATAGACAACCAAAGGTGCACACCATTTGATCTACTGATCTATTAAAGTTGCACAAATCATGACATGTAGGCTTTAAATATTATTTCAACTATGCCTCTTTAGTCTACTAAATATTGATTGGGTATTTAGTTAGCATGTACTAAATTGTAGATTTTTTGTATTGGAGACATCTATGTTGATGACATATATTTTTGGTAGATTGTTAGGAAAATATTCCGCCATCCCAAATATTTTACAAATCTATAGTATCGATAACAAGTCATTGGATGAAAAGGAACAAAACACCCAAGACAAAGTTGATTGCCCCAATAGACCTAAACACTTTAACATAATAAAAGATGATGAAATAAAACAAAGATTTGATCTCTATCTTATATTTGTAAACCAAATTGTTGTGAAAGTATACTAAGGAACATAGTCAAGATAATAAATTGTTAATACATGTATAAGGAAAGGAATAATTGTTAGGAACCAATGATATGGAGGTTACAAAATATAAACACAAAACACAACAAGATTATCTCATATTAGTGAAATTAACAATGACATGAGTTGTGCATGAATTCCCTAGTGGGCATAGTGAGAAAATCATAAAACTCTCTAGAAACATTGACCAAAATAAGGGGATTCCATAGACAAGAGCACATGGTGCACACAAACATAAAAATAATACAAACATAGTCCAACAAGCTTGATTATGAGAAGTAATACTTCAAATTTTTCCCATAGATTGACAACTCAAAGAATTCTCTATTCACACTTCTCAAATAAAAAGTTTCTTGCCCATAGTGATTTCAACAATATAAAGACTAAGCCATATAACATCATACTTTCTATGTTCCCATCTATCCTTTGAGTAAGCATTATACACTAAGACCATGCCGACAAAGCTAAAAATTCCTTGGTTTTTCCCTTTTGTAAAATAAAATTTGACCTTCACATGATTCCCAAGATTCTTGTCATGGGCTATCTTTCTAGTCTCATCCAAATCTACAAGTTACTTTATCCTGTGATTGATGTAATTGTCCTCAACCTCATCAATCTATTCCAATAATTTATATACATGCAAGTTTCCAAATTTATTGGTAACATAGTAGTTACCCCATTACTAGATCAAGATAATCATATTTTCATCTTTTATGTTGTCTTGTTAGGAATAATCTTATTTTCCCATAGTGCAAGTCTAAGATTGTAACCCCATTATTTCTTATCTTGATCTAAAGTCATTTTAATGATTTTCATCAAATTGTTGATAGAATCGGATTGTCCATTATCTTGAGGCTACAATGGAGAGTAAATGGGTGTTTAAGAAGAAGTTCAATGTAGAAGGTAAATTAAAGAAGTACAAATCTTGCTTGGTAGCAAACTAATATTTTCATGTCAAAGAATTGACTTTGGTGAGATTTTATCTCTTGTGTCTAAATTAACTTTTATATAATTTATTTCTTTTGTTTGCTGCTACTACTTTTGATTGTAAATAAAAACATATGGACATGAAGACAACATTATTGTATGAGGATCTTGATTTTTTTTTTAAATATGTGACACAAATCTAGAAAAAAATATTAAAAAGAAAGAAAGACCTAGTTTGCTGACTAAAGAGGTCCATTTATGGTCTTTTCAAAGTAAAACCTTGAAGGATGTGATATTATATGTTTAATACTTATCATTGAATATGATCCTAACTATTTGATAAATTCCATCTTTGTCTCAATGTTAGCCCCGACTATTTGGAAAGCTTTAAAATATAAGATTCTTAAGAAACAACTTCCAAATTCAGACTGAATTCTCCTACCTTGATATTGAATTTATAAAAATATTAAAAAAAGATACTTAAAAATATTAAAAAAAATAGACATGCCAAATACTAAAATAGTTTTGAACTTATGACTTTTTTACTAATAAACACAACAATTAAAATTTATAAAACTCATCAACATATTTGTAACTATATTAAAAATAATACTAAAATATATAAAAAATATAATTTAATATTTCGATATCAATAAGCATAAATAAAGTTTTATTCTTGAAGGCTTTCAAATGAATGAAATAAATAAAACTAAAGTTACAAATTACAGTTGTAGCACAGAGCTAAAAATAAAGAATCCAAAAGATATTACAAATGATCTTAAAATATCTTATTTATATTTAGAATACTGTTCATACTCAAGTAAAATTATCAACAGATGGTCCACTAGAATTATCTGCTTTTGACATTTCCCATGATCAGGTATCATTGGAAGGCTTTCCTTGCTTTGTTTTCAATTTCAGAAATGGGTTCATCATGATTGTTTATGTAGAATATTACTGTAATGATTCACTTGTCTTATTTTGTTGAGAAAGAATCCATTAATTGTAATGATTATTTTTTTTATCCTCAACCAATTTGAGTTGATCACATTATGAAATGAAACTAAGAAGTCTGAGATTCCATTTTTGACCAGTTTTGAAAGTAATTCAAGGGATTTTCGTTGTTGCATTTCATCATAGAGCATGGTTGGGTACCATTGAGTTCATAACTTTTTGACTCTTGAAATCTTTTAGATGGATTGAATAACATAATTTGTGTTTTTTCCCATGTGGATTATCCTGAGACACTTTTTTGTTAAGAAAAGCTAGAAGTTTCATAATTGATCATGATGTGGCTAGGGAGAGTCACCATCTCTTAAAATTTTGTCCTCTTTATTTTCTTGTATTATCTCATTCAGAATCATGACCTTCATTGAATCAATCCTGATCAAGAAATTTTGTATATTCACCTTCCTCTAAGGATGGTTCTAAGGATTTAACATTATGAAAGATTGCCACCTGTTCATCAGGCTCACCTTTATCAAATTAGCTTTTACTTCGTTATCAGATATTTCACTTACTGTGAGACCTTTATCAAGGCCAAGTCCTCCAAATGGTTGTCAATTTCTTCTCAGAAAATTCTATACTTAGTCTATCTTTTACTCACTCTTCTTTGATTTTAGACTTAGTGACTACCATTCGATGAAATCCTATTAACAAAAAGTTAATGGAGAATTTTATACTATTCATTAGTTTGTTTTTGCTATCTGATATAAGTGTTGGAATATAACATTCCGACATCATTAATAAATCTGTACATGTCATTAGATATTGTAAACGTATCATGATGTTAATTTTAGTTGTATTTATTAGTCTTTTGTTTACTGTTGAACAACTTCAGTTAGCTGTCATTCAACTGTAATTTGTTGTCAAAACAGTTAGTAATATTATAGATTGTTGATAAAGTTATTTGCAATTATATATGTAACTCTGTCAATGAATAAAATTGCCGTGTGAGTTCTTCAGCTATCATTTTCTATTCTTGTATTTTTATTTATAAGAGCATGAATCTATGTTGATATTTTTTTTGCTCTTTGATATCTGATATAAGAGAACGAGACCATGCTCATATCTCTTCGGCTAAGAGCTAAGGACTGCAGGGTATCCATGCTGCCTATGATGATAGCTCTTCAACTAAGAGCCAAGGATTGAAGGGTATCCATTCTGCCAAAATCATCTAAGGCATGATCTCCACGTCATCTCTTATATCATATCTCTGGAGGTTTTTAACTTTAGTGGATGACATAATCAAAGAACATACTATCACCCTCACCAATTATGCTCAACCAATTAAATTACAACCTTCTAGTAAATTTATAACTTCTTAAATTATATTCACCATTTGTCAAACTCTGACTTTCAACTGATTGTCCGTTGTAAAAAAGATTCCATTACTTTTGAGATTTTCTTTTCTGTGACTTCCATTTGATCTAATCAGATCAATGAAATTATGTTTTTTTTAAAAAATAGTGTTTAAGGACTTTAGCCTTAAAAAAATCTATCACCTATACATTTTCATTTACACTATTTCCCTTCTGTTGTTTGAACTTACGTACCTTGTGCCTTAAGCAGTATTGGTGCTATTGGCAGAAGGGAGCCGAAGTTTCTCAAGACTGCAGCCAGTGGAAATTGTGTATCTGGAGTAAGTATTCATGATGGCTGTTTCTGGTTTGTTTCAACTTTTTGTTTTGATAGGCCAGTTTAGTATAAATGCTTAACGTTTCTATTGGTTAGGGGCCTACATTCGTTTGGACAATTTGTAATACTCGTTGATAATAGCAGCTCCTTTTTCTTTTTTTTTTGAAATATTAATATAATGGGAGAGGGCTCAACCCTGATTTTATCAATTAAAAAAAATGATATTTGATTATATTTATAATACAAATTGTTAACATAAATATTTTATTAGCACATGTTTTTAAATGAGGTTCAAGGATTACGTCGATAGAAAATCATATGTATGTTAATATGTTAGAGAATATGTGTTTGTGCATGCAAATTCTAGTTGTTTGTGGCTTGATTAAACAATTAATAATAAATGCTAAATAATGGAATGAAATATACTTAGACAAATCTAGATTTTTTCCTTAAAAAATTTAAGTATTATCTGATTATGAAACATTTGCATACAGATTTAAAACATAAAGCAATGCAAATGAAAAAACAAAGTTGTCATCAAATTGACAAAAAACACTGCAAATGGAAATAGAATGTCCCCATCCAGTTGTCAAATCAATATTTATCTGACTTCTATGTGATAAGTGAGATTTTGGAGGCTTTTACCTGATATTTTAGAGGTTTTTACCATTAAATGACAGCTGGTTTACCATTACAAGACAACTCAAACTTGTTTTTCAACGACTAAGTGGTTTGCAAGCATGAGACTTGTTTTAGGCTCAAATATCACACTATATGTAGCCTATCGACTAATTATAAGTATTAATTATTTATTTAATAAATATATTAATATATTTTTTGATATAAGGAGAATTGAAGCTTAATAATTTAACATCCATTTGGATCTTGTTAGAAGGTAGGGTGAGCTCCTTTTAACTCCTTGGTCATGCTTGGAGAGGTCTACGCTTTATGTGGCATTTTAATTAGGTTTCAAATCTAGAAGTATTGTTTGTCTTTCAATAGTTCAATTTTCTACTTTATGTCTAAGGGATTATACATTAATCTATTATGATTATTATATATTATATATAATAAAGATCAATATGATATTATAATAATGATTATTTTATTGTAGCAGAAAAATGGTGTTTGTCTTTAGGGTTAACTTAAGTCAACTAAATAATGCAACCAAATTAGCATAATCAGTCTAGGCTATTTTAATTATAAAAATTAATAAATTGATTTCTATTTTTATTTTGGGAAAGTGAATTGTAACACCCTCCGTTTTGGCTCTTTGATCGGCAGTGTTTTCTTTGTAATGGTTGTGTTTGATTATGCTTTGACTTTGGAACTAGGTTGCTTTTGATTGCAATTGTTATACAATGTGGATGTTATATTTCGATGTGATGTTATCCTAATGTTACCCTTATGGCATGTTTTGGATTAACTTAGAAGATATTTGATTTAACGATGTTTTATGCTGATGATCATGTTATTGATGTTAGATGCGTCAGTTAGTGATATTGTATTGGTGAAGGGGACAGGATTGTATCACTCGCTTGCGAGTGCCCTACGATTCTGAGATTTCCTCTTCACGGTTTGATTGATCATATTATGTATATATGCACGTTCGACATGCTCTTTGTTGCAGGTTGGCAGGTACATGACATCGACTCCACCTGGTTTCCAGGTTTGAGCGTGTCCATTGACCAACGGAAATTAATTGGGAGATAGTAGCTAGGTTTTCTGTGTCAAGTCGTTACCCTAGTCACCGTGTGTCGTCGGGTTGTAGTCGGGTTTGGTTGTTTCATGTTGCCCTGATCACCTTGGTCTTTAATTAAATTCAAGTTAAATGGCTTAGGTTGCTTAACTGTTGATTAAATTTATTTGGTTGTAATGCTAGGAATGTTATTTACTTTATTAATTAATTTAATTTAATTAATAAAATAATCTAATCTTGGATTAGATTTATTTTATTGATTAATTAAATTAATTGTGTGGAATTGATTAAGTTATTCCTTGAATTAAAAGTGTTAAAAGATTTAAATTAGTTTGTGTGAAAGGAAGGTTTTAAAATATGTTGAATTCTATTTAGAAATTGGAATTTTGTTTTGAGTTATTTAAAATTCAAAATATCTTCAAAATGCAATAACTTTGGGTGGAAAAGATATTTTTAGGGGAGTTGACTATATTTGGAATACATAATTTTTGGAGAGAAAATGTGAGGGAAAAGAAAACCCTCTTTTTGAAGGAAAATTGATTTGTTCATTGTGGGAGCAATTGGGCATGAAATTGCATGGGATCAACTGCATTTGGATAGGAATGGGGAAAGGAAGTGATGGCTGCGATCTTACGTGCTCTTGTTGCTTATGTGCAAACATCCTCTCATTTGAATTTCTTGCTTGGGAATGGAGGTATTTTATCATTTCTTCATATTTACTTGATCTTAAATGGTTTGAATGATTCTAATTGTATTGGTAGTATGTTGGAATCCTTTCATGTATTTTATTTGAATCAAGCTGATAGTGTAGAATTTATTTTGAGAAATTTTTGAGAATTTTTCCAAATACAAGGTTACCATGCCCAATTTTTAATTAGAGGCTTTAATTGGTGTTTTTATGTTAAAAGTGTGTTGTTGGGCACTTTTGAATCAAAAGGGTATTCTTACATTATTTTATTTTTGAATTTTAAATTTTAAGCTTTTTCATACTTCATCAATGGTGGAACCTGGATATTTGTGAAAATTGGTTTAAAATTAATTGGTGTTTTTATGTTAAAAGTGTGTTGTTGGGCACTTTTGAATCAAAAGGGTATTCTTACATTATTTTATTTTTGAATTTTAAATTTTAAGCTTTTTCATACTTCATCAATGGTGGAACCTGGATAATTGTGAAAATTGGACTTTGTTTAAAAGTGGATTTTTGAGAATAATATTTCATATTATAATAGGGAACGATAGAAAATGCATATGAATTCTTTGAATGAGATCATTTTAGATCTATTCGCTTGTTCAAATTTCTGATTTGTTATTTTAGTGTAAAAATGTGATTTGATTTACTTTTGAGAATTTGCAAAGAATGGTAATCATTTAAATTGATTACATGCAAGGTGTCCTCACGTGACTTGGATTTAAGAAATCCTAATATTAGCTTATTTAGCTGCTTAGAATGTTTTCTAGTGGTGTTTTCATTCATTCTCGGTGTATGGGCAATATCGTATGATTGTATATTTGTGAGTGTACTTTGGTTGTACTAAGTTTGGTTTCCAGAGGTTAGGGAACCCTTGATCGAGTTGTTTATTCTTTTGGAGTTATTTGTTTATGTAAGCCTTCCAGTTGTGTTATCTTGAAGTGATGTTATGTCTCTTGTGTTTTGTTATTGTCTCTCTTGGGTAGTGCATGAGATATGCTTCAAAAGAAACCAGGTTACTATGAACGGGTTGTGTGACCTTATGGTTTAAGGTTGAGTCTTGTTATCAGTTCTTTATGTGGGTTGTCATTATGTTAGTCAACCTTGTGTTAGCCTTGGGTAGTGCACGCTTTGGTTTCAGTTTTGGACATCCGTAGTGATGTGTTACCTGTTGAGGTGTATTGATTATTTGTGATAAGTGTTAGTGCATTGTCTACCCTTGGCATGTGGTTGAGTTATGTGTTGTCGATAGGGGAGTGGCTTTCAAACGAGCGCCGGGCCCAAAGTGGTTCCAGGATAACTCGTGTGAGAGTCAGTTAATTAAGTGAAAATTAAATAACTTACTAGGGAGAGAGTAGCTTTGAACATTAATAAGATAATTTAGCCTCGCTCATTGGCTCAAGGGCTTGTACGAGACTTGAGATGAGTCAGGAAGGCCTGGAATGGCAAGATCGTTATCTTGTCTTCTCGAAAGATAACTGATTCCGCTCTGGTGTGCATATGGCGCCGGGTTCGTGAGAGGTTACCAGGATATCCCTAGAGGGGGGCCGGGACCTAGGAAGAACACCATTGGATAACCAATGCAGCCTTTGCGATGACACTCCTCCTATGACAACAGTCAGTATGGTGTTGTACCGTTGGTTTATTTTGTACAGTGATTGTACTCGATTTTGTACTCTGGAAGCATTGTAACCATGATGTTAAGTGATGTGGAATATGTTCTTGTTTGCAGTTCAGTTTTTGTGTTAGCCTGTGTCTAGTGGTAGATGGTCTTGTCTAGGAAATCCTTGTTACTATCTCCTAGCACGGAGGGAGTGGGGCCTTTGGGTTCCACGTGGTCGGGTGGCGTGCATTCTTTTCCGTTGGCTCTTCTTCTTGTTCGTGTGGTCGTGATTTCCAGTGGGAGAGCTCGTGGGAATCAGTTTCTTCTCATGTCTTGTTCTCTCAGGTTCTTATTGTATTTTATTACCCCCTCATTTGTTATTGAGGTGGAGTTTGTAAATTGTAATCATGATTATTGAATTTACCTCATTCGGGGAATGAGTGTTGTAATCTTATTGTTTAAATGTTGTTAATTGGAATCTTGAGGTATTTATCATCCTTGTTGTAATTTATCTTGTATGGGATGTATGTAATCTTAATTCTGTAAGCGATTAATGTTTTGGTTTCTTTTGATGTTAATTGTTGTTTGGGTTTTAAGTAATCTTTGTCTCGTGGCCTTAGAGGTTGTTGGCAATATGTATTCATTTTACATGTTATTTGTACTTAAACAAAAAAAAAAATTGGTACGTTTAAGTAATGAATTGCAACTTCCTCTAGGGTTGCGTGGCGGGGCATTACATGAATGAGGAGGTGGATGTACTTAACTTGATGACTAAAGAATGAGTGTCAAATAGAGAAGATTCTTCAATGCATATAATGTCAAATATGAGAATAGTGCCTCTTTACCAATGAAGTGCTTGGAAGCATGTGCTGAATCTTTGCTTTATTAGAGGAAAAGTTCACATGTTTGAGATGAAGTCGTGGTCGTAGATGTATACTTTGTGTTCATACTTGACTTGGTAATTAGTGGTGTTCTACTTTGTAACTTTACCTAATGTGTGTTGTTTTACTTTGTTCTTCCTCAATATCTAGGGACTTATTGGTAATTAAAAATACCTTAAAGGTTTTTGATTAGTCCTAGAGAGTCAAGTTCTCATAGATCAACCCCCCAAAATTGAATAAGAAAAAATAATAGACAAGCACCTAAGTATGTAGATTTATTACTCTTTTATTGCACCAAGTTGAAATATCTCACTATTAATTGCTCTAATGCTCTAGAGTTTTGTACTTCCAAATTCTTTATTGGATTGTTAGAATGAATGCATTGAATGTTTTTAAATACTAGCACATAACATCAAATTACACCAAATGTGTGTTAAGTAAACTCAAGGTAGGAGGATGAATGAGTCCAATTGACCAAATTTGAATTTTGATTTTTAAAATAGAAAGGAACAAGTTTGTGGCTACAAAATTATTTCAAAATGGGCTAATGGTCAAATGAAGGTGGCAAATGACTGAAGGTGCTCAAGGTGATTGTATAAGAGTGTGTGTAAATGGATATGATAGATATATGTATGTAAGGATATTTGTGTAAATGGATAGGGTAGAGCTAAGTATATGTGGATATATGTGTATAAATGGATAAAAGGTTAGGGGAATGAGCCCAAATTTTCATGAGATCATGATGTTTCTCATTATGTGTATGTATCAAGAAAATTCCTCATAATAGGAACAAAACTAAATGAGAAATGTCATGGGTATGAAAATTTTACCATTAAGATTAATATTAATATATAATATAATATAAATATTACTATATAAATATATGCATAGGTGTTCTATAATGACATTAATGGAACACCATGTGATGACTATATATATATATAACACAACCCTATATATTAAAAATTAAAATTATAAAATAACTCTTAAGTAAATAAAAATAACTCTGGTGATAAAAACTAAAATAAAATAAACAATGTAAATAAAATAAAATAATTATTAAATAAGTCTAAAATAAAATAAAATCACTCTTAACTAAATAAAAAAGGATCTTGAGATAAAAATAAATAAAATAAAATAATTATTAAATAATTTTAAAGTAAAATAAAATAAATCTTCAGTAAATAAAATAAAATAAAACAATTCTTAAATAGTTGTAAAAATAAAATAAAATAAATTCTTAAACAATTCTAAAATAAAATAAGATCTCTTAAGAAAATAAAATAATTTAAGGTTGATATCTTAGATGTTTTAAAGATAGATGTATTGAAGATATATATACTAGTTCATTTAAATTATATTATAATAATATAATATGTTAAATAATATTATATGAAATTTAATAATTTATTATAATCTATTATATTTAATTATATGTCAAACTTACTACAATCTTGTTTGAACTTCTAACATTAATATTTTTTTGGTGTTTGAGAGCTTATCCTAGATTTTTTAACCAAAAACAAATACTATAATCTAATAAATAATTGATATTCAATGTATTAATTAATTATAGAATAAGATAATATTATATATTTTCTTACTACCATGTCTAGGTAAGGCACTTAGGAGCCACCCGCATGGTTCACTAAATCCATATTTTTTAAAAGTATTTCATTACATTCTAATTAACCAATACCCTAATACATATCCATATTAAGGGTTATGAACATTAATCAATACTATCTTTGTTATCCCTCTATTGATTCCACTAGTCTTGAACATTTGAATTCGTGGATATGAATATGAACATACATTGAGCAAAAAAAATTGGAACCATTTCTTTATAGTAAACCATTATCTTTATATTCATATGAAAGTATTTCTCAATTAACTATAATATGGCCATCAACATAGTATATTATCCAATATTCTATGTAAACTAGTCTTCTATTTATCAAGTTCATATAAAAAAATGTCAAGGTAGAGAGGGAGGAAAAATGTCAAGATAGAGAGGGAGTGAGAATTACACAAATCCCTAACTCCATGGGATGCTTATACTATTTACAACCTTCCTCATGAACTGGGGTCAAATAATTCCCATGAAAATCCTTTGAATCCTCATTACAACAAATTGGCACATTGAAGATGAGCTCTAAGGATAGACTTGCTTTCAAACCTTATACAAAAGATGTGATTACCTAGTGTAGATGACACACATTCTCACTTAGTCCATGAAAGTTCCCAAGTTGGAATTTAAATAATTCTTCAACATGGTCCCCTACACTACCAATGACATTATTAAGAAGATAGATTATAATAGTAGAAGATAACAACATTGCACAACTTGAAGCTCATGTTGCATCAAAAAAATCTTGCCTATTAACTAACTATTTAGGGTCAAGAAGAATCCTCACCATCACAATCCTAATCACTGCAACCAGAGAGCCATCCACCTCCTTGGCTAACTCCCAAATTTTCATTAACCATATTCTCAAGTTGTGGAACTCCCAATTTATTTCTCATGAACTCAAAAAATATTTAGAATCCCCTTTCCATCCTCACTTTTCCTTCCCATACCTCACACTCTTTTATCAATTTAATTTTCCCCTTGCATAACTTCATGAATGTGTCCATTCTAACTAAATGTAGACCTAAAATCCAAAGAATGCTAACTAGAAATAGGAAACTATCATAATTCCTAGGAGAATTCCATAAAAAAATAGTCATTGTATCACTTCATTTTATGTTGTACTAACCCATTGAAATCTCATGATATCAATCACCTCTATATATTTACATCATTACCTCTTACATATATCATTTGATTTCCTAACTATCATCTAACACACTCTGTACCTCATCCTTTCATCCTAATAATACCTTCTCAAATCATTATTATCCCAACCATTATTAGGCCAATCTATATTTTTAGAACCTAAATTGTTAATATACAAACCTCAGGAAAATATTCTTGCCACCACACCTCCTCCCTTTCTAAATTTTCAACAAGTTTCACTTCTTGGCTAGTTACCTAGACTATTGTCAAACTCCCCTTTCCCCTTGTATTATGGAATGTTACTTTCTCAAGTAAAGTAGCCAAAAACACCCCTCTCTTGATATAATTGTGAAAAGAAGGAAAATAGGTGACCTGAAATGGAACTATACATGATGCCCCTATTTCACTCTAATTTCATTCAATATGTGTGCTATAAGATGAAAATGAGTAACAAAAATAAAATCTAACTAATATAGCTGTCAAAAGGAAGGTTCGGAAAGGGTTAAATGTTGTGTACCTTTCACCAAAAGTTCTTTTTCAAACCTCACTAAGGACTCATTCGCTCTATGGAAAATGGGTCTTGGCCAGGGCTTTGGAAAATCAATTTCTGGGTTCTATTCCTTTCAGTACGCACTCTCAGATTCTAGTTGAACACTGTTAGAAAGCTGGAAATAAATATTGTAGATTAGTTTATGTGATTTTGCAAGAAAGGTGACAACTTTGACAACTTTGCAACTTTCTCTAGTTTTTCTCTTCTGATTGATCTTCAACCTAAAACTTTCATTCACACATTAAAGGGGGAAAAATGTTGTTTGTTAGGGAATAGGGGTTTACCTCGGTCAAACACCGTTTTGGTAATTAAACTTTGAAATGAATAAAAACATGAAGGAATGATGAATGAACAATATGTAACAACTCACCAAACCTTAATTGAAATCTTAGAGCACAAATCTGCAAACTAGCATGAAGTGGCCTCAATGAATGTAGATCTTGATCATGGAACTTGATGAGAGATAATGCCTTTGAATATTCTTGATTGACCTTGAATGCTACTTCAACAAATTAGATCAACAACATACATGATGCACTAAATCTTTGACATATGATGAAATGAATCTCAATTGCTACAATAATCTTCTATAAATTTACCCTTGAATTCCTTAGAAATGCTCTTGAATTTTCTCTTGATCATAAGTTTGCTATTAAGACTTGAACACTTGAAAGCTTAGATGAAACTATGTGAAATAACCTTGTATTTATACATAACTTAACATTAATTCCCGAAATTCAAATATCACAAGCCAACATTGAATTATGGATTTCAAATCATTAAAAAATATAGCCAAAAACATATTTCAAAGAGGGGTCCTAGGTCTAAGTGAGGACCCCTTCACCATGTGGCAAATGGGTCCTAGGCCATTTACTTAGGACACACATCGGACAAGGTGAAATGTCATGTAAAAATAGGGTCCTAGGACCTAGTGAGGACCCATTGGCGAATGGGTCCTAGGTCACCTACCTAGGACACACACCTTCCAAAATTAAGTGTTGTGTAATGGAATTTACGAATGTTGGGTTTTATCTCTCAGAATTTGCATTTAATTAGGCTTGGATTTAAATTAAGTGGGCCAATTAAGAAAAAATAACCTCAATTAATTAATAAAGCCCTATATTAGTGTGAAAGTGTAAATATACACTTTACAACACCCTAAATAAGGCACAATTGAGTCCATTTAGTTTAAAAGGGCCCTAAACTTAATGTGAATGTGTAAAACACATTACAACACTAAATCAAGGCAACATTGGGCTCATTTTATTATTAATTATTCCCAAATTAAGCGACAAAGTGATACTTTTTCCATTACTACATTTTTCCCCCACTTTAGTGAGAGTATGACCCCATATAAAACCCACACTAAAGTAGACATTCAAGACACTTATGTATGTATCAATGAAAAAGATACACAATCATACAACATCAAAGACTAGGAAGATCAAGCCTAGACTGTCCAATGCGATGTGGAACACTTCTAAGCTATCAATTTGTGCTCACTCTGAGGTAGTAGAACTTCAAGCTATGGACACTAGGTGAGTCTTCCAATAGGGTGGAAAAAGAGAGAATCATATCAAGCTCCCATACCATATCAAAGCTATTCTCCTGACAAATTCAATAAGGCACCATAATGCTAGACAAGGCTTCACAAGCAAGCAAGATGTGATATGCTAGGTGGCCATGAATTTAGGGTTCGAGCTTCATAGGGCTTAACAAGCTATGTCATGCCAAACACCTATGAACATGGGGAAGGCTCTATAGGAAAGTAAGGCACGTGTTATTATTAGTGCCCTTTAATAGGGTTTGAGCTTCACAAGGTTAGCAAGTTGCATTATTCCAAACACTTAGGAACATTATATATAGGCTCTTGTTCAAAGGGAATACACTTCATTCATGTAAGGTCTTATTCTTAGGGAACATCGTACCTAATGTCTCCAAAAGAGGACAAGTCAAGAGTAAAAGTTTCACAACTTAGGGAATGCAGTGCGTCGCATCACCACTAAGAGGAAAGTCGTATGCTAAGAAATATCCCACTCTTGGAGGACATCAACCCGGAGGACATCAACCCCAATGACATCACCAAGAAATGGATGCATCACAATAATAAAGAAAATTACACTATGAAACATGTAAAATGTCAAAATATTTTATCGATGTATGCCCCCACTTTAAAGCGGTTGCTAACACCATTGCTATGAGCAATTGCTTTAAAGTAGTGAATGTTCAATCCTAAGACATGAGAGCTTACTCAAAAATCCCTATGCCAAGTCATATGTTTCCGAAATGAAGCTACATCATGAAAAAGGAAGGAGGGGTTGCCCCCAAAAATACATAAGGGATCTAGGGATTCAGGGTCACTATATCTTTGCTACAATGTTGTTATAGAGCTTGAAAATGTCATCATTCCCCAAATACTCATAGAACTGGAAGAATGACACATAGAGAGCGAAAACAAAGAAAAAAAATCCTTTCGGGTCGACATGGAAGAGACCTAAATATCTCGACACCTTGCGTCATCCCCAAAAGGAAAACACAAGACAAGTGAAAAAAATAAAATGTTTACGACATATAGAAGAATGTAGGTACATATAGAGAAATGCACAAAAAGAGAGAGATACATCAAATGAAATAGCACGGGGATCACATTACGCACATGCAACCACATAAACATGAAAAAGAAAACAATGCATTTGAAATACTAGTAAGGCACATGGAAGTCAACCTATAGCAAGTCGTTCACATTCCAATCTCATTCAGTATATACGGAAGGAAAACAACTAGCCAAAGGGACAACAAAAAGTACTGAACAAGGGGAAGCACCAAGTCCAACACTCTTTCTAGAAGAATTGTCAATTAAGCTCATGGAAGAGGAGAAAAATGAATTCAACTCATTATGCACTTGTTCATCAATGTTTGCAATATCAATGTCATCATCTAAATTAATCACAACAGCAGGTCGAATGATAATGTCTCTAGAAGGTTCTTGTTTATGTTGTGGCAAGGATATAGAGTCATCATGCATTGCTTTAGGAAAGTTAAAATTTTGATTTTCTATGCTTTTCTTTCTTCTTTAGTTTGTAACATATGAGCAATAGCACAACGTCTACACCTATTCTCTCTAACATTTCAATTTTATTTTAATCTATTATCAATTTGTGATTGTTTAGGAGTGGGTTTGTCAACCATAGGTTTATTTTCTTTCCTTAGGGGAGGAACGAAAGGAACTAAAGGAGGTTGTTCAACCACTTTCTCTTTAGCTTTGTAAACTTGTTTGCCTTTAGGAGGCACAATAGGATTGTTTTGATTGTCTCATGGTCTCTTATAGGAAATGGTAGGAGGATTTTCCATAGGTTGATCTTGGATATTTGGAAGGGCTTTTGGTTCAATCATTGTTTCTTCAAGGATAGGTGGCTCAGTCGCAGGTTGAGGCATATTTCTAAGGGATAATTTTTGTATGTGTTTCACCTTAAACTTTTGATATGCTTTGAAAAGGTAGTCCACATGAGGTCTAATAGGTTCAATAGGCTCGGGCCAAAAGAAATCCAATGAAAATTTCCCTTAGGAAGACACCAGATTAAATCCACTATGATGTACAGTAAATATTTCATTGCGAAATGGAAACTTTAAACATTTATGCACAACCGATGGGACGACATTCATGGAGTGAAGCTATGGATAGCCTAACTTCACATGAAATTGGTCTAACAATGGGATGATGGTGAAAGAGACATTTAATGTTTTCGGTCCAAATTTTAGAGGGAGATTTATTGAGCCCATCGTAGGACAAGCAAAACCATTATGCATTTTGATCCATGCTTTCGGTTATTCATATGTATCTTGATAGAGTTCATGCACAAATAGGAATTCTTCAGTGATCACATTCTCTACACATATGAGATCAATTAATACCCCATTAGTAGGCTTGTCATTGATTCTTCCAACTATGTAAAGAGGACCATCGAGTACATATTTTATTGTCACTTTGTGAGAAAGCAATATCAAGGGGCATTTTGGTTGAGCCTTTACGAGTTTTAGCTTCGATAAATGACAACATTCTAACCGCTTCATTCAATTTTTCATCTTTTATGTTTTCATCATCCGTGTCAACATTCATTACATCATTCTTTATTTTGCTAGCTTTGACAAATGAAATAGCATGTTTTGGCATGGGATTTGTAAAGATTTGTAAATTTTGGTTAGGAGGAGCTACATCATTGATTTCCTCTTGTTCATTCACTTGTTTAGTACTAACCATAGCACAAGAGACTCCTTGTTCCTTAAGGGGGGTAGATGACTTATCATAAACTCCTAACAATTCTTTCAAAGCTTCATATTCCTCGCATGTTGTGTCAATCAATTTAGGATGTTTCAAAGTGAGAGTTATCTTAGAGGAGCTACACATGATGGTGTTAATGCAATGATCTAGAATGTAATGTGTAAATGAAATTTTTAGATTCTAAACAAGGTAATTTTTTGATTACACTATGCAACAATCTAAAAATGAAGTCTTGTAAATGCAATTTTGAAATCACACAGTGTACTAACTTTACCAAATTAAGCTAAATATGATGAAATTGATGAAACAAAAACTCTATAAACAATAAAAACAATCTGAAAACAACAAACAAAAGTGCATAAATTAATATTTTAATGCCCAGAAACGTAGATTATGACCTAATCAAGGACTCATTCACCCTATGGAAAATGGGTCCTAGATTAGTGTTTTGAAACAAAATTTTGACAGATTTTTAAGTGTTTTCCAATGGTTTTCAGATTCAGGTTTGTTATAGCAAGATTCAATTTCAATTTTATGTGAATTCAATGTGGAATGCAAGTGTAAATTATGACAAATTGATGACCTAAAAGACCTACTTTGATATGCAATTTTTGTTTCAATTTTAAAATGCAAGTTAATATGATGTAAATGATATGCAAGATGACTTTTTTTGTGTTTTTTCATATTTAAAGAATGCAAACAATGCAATCTTAAAACCCTAGATGTAATGCAAAGTTGAATACCAACTAGACACCCTAAATAAGACCTAATTCAATGCAAATAGATGAAAATGAATGCAATATCTAAATATAGGATGAAAGAGGAATCCAAAATCAAAAAATTACAATGCTCAAAAGCTTGGGTTCACCAAAATGAAAAGAAGGAAAATAGGTGACCCGAAATGGAACTATGTGATGCACCTATTTCACTCTAATTTCATTCAATATGTGTTGTATAATATGCAAATGAGTAACATAAATTAAATCTAACTGATATAGCAGTCAAAAGGTAGGTCTAGAAAGAGTTAAATGTTGTGTACCTTTCACCAAAAGCTCTTTTTCAAACCTCATTGAGGACTCATTTTCCCTATGGCGAATGGGTCCTAGCTAAGGTTCTAGAAAATTAGTTTCTAGGTTCTATTCCTCTTAGTTCGCACTCCCAAATTCTAGTCGGACACTTTCAGAAAACCATAAATAAATCCTATAGCTTAGTTTCCATGATTTTGCAAGAAAGTTGAAAACTCTAAAAACTTTGCAACTTTCTCCAATTTTTCTCTTCCAATTGATCTTGAACCTACAACCTGCAATCACACATTAAAGGGGGGGAAATGTTGTTTGTTAGGGAATAGGGGTTTGCCTTGGTCAAATCCCGTTTTGATAATTAAACCTTGAAATGAATAAAATCATGAAGGAATGATGAATGAACAACAATATGTAACAACTCACCAAACCTCAAGTAAAATCTTGGAGTACAAATCTACAAACTAGCATTAAGTGGCCTCAATGAATGTAGATCTTGATCATGGAACTTGATGAGAGATAATTCCTTTGAATATGCTTGATTGATCTTGAATGCTACATCAACACATTATCTCAACAACATACATGATGCACTAAATCTTTGATATGATGAAATGAATCTTGATTTCTGCAATAATCTTCTATAAATCTTCCCTTGAATGCCTTAGAAATGCTCTTGACTGCTCTCTTGATCATAAGGTTTCTATTAGGACTTGAACACTTGAAAGCTTATTTGAAACTATGTGAAATAACCTTGTATTTATATATAAATTAACATTAATTCCCAAAATACAAATATCACAATCCGACATTGAATTATGGATTTTAAATATTAAAATACTGCCAAAAACATATTTCAAAGAGGGTTCCTAGGTCTAAGTCAGTACCCCTTCACCATGTGGCGAATGGGTCCTAGGCCACTTACTTGGGACACACATCAGACAAGGTGAAATTCCATGTAAAAATAAGGTCCTAGGACCTAGTGAGGACCCATTCTCAATGTGGCGAATGGGTCCTAGGTCACCACCTAGGACACACACCTTCCAAAATTAAGTGTTGTGTAATGACATTTATGAATGTTGGGTTTTATCTCTTGGAATTTGCATTTAATTAGGCTTGGATTTGAATTAAAGGGGCCAATTAAGGAAAATTGACCTCAATTAATTAGTATAGCTCTATATTAGTGTGAAAGTGTAAAGATACACTTTACAACACCCTAAATAAGACACAATTAAGTCCATTTAGTTTAAAAGGGCCCTAAACTTAACGTGAATGTGTAAAACATGTTACAACACTAAATTAAGGCAACATTAGGCTCATTTTATTATTAATTATTCACAAATTAAGCAAAAAAGGGATACTTTTTCTATTACTTCAAATTGAATCCAATTCCTTTCCTTGAATTTCCACTCTTTATACCATCTATAGTGATCATGGAGTCACCTTCCACCTCTAAAATGGTCCATTTCCTCTCTAATTTTTTTCTTACAACTCTTAAAAGGGCCCTCGTACAAGTTATATTATTTGTATCTATACCAAAATAAAAATTGCTAAATCACTCAATCCTTGGTAGCAGTAGCACATCAGTGTGATTGAGAGTGATTGAGTGATTTAGCAACTTTGGAGCAAGATGGTAAATTTTTCTTTGAAGCAATGCATAAACACATCACTTCAAAGAGGGGAAAAATGTATACACCAAAAATTGGTCTAAAAAATATTAATTAAATATTGATTATTTAATTAATGAAATCTTTATTCTTCTACTATATAAATAAATTGCAAATTTATTTACATACTTCCTATTTTCTTAATTCCTCTATTCTAATTCACCCTCTTCATGATTTAATTGAAATAAACAAATCTAAATAATTTGTTTTATTTTAATTGATTCCCTCTCATTTAATTTGAATTTTTCAATTTGAATTTCATCACATTTCTACATATTCTTCTAACTACCTTCCACCTCACCCTCGAACTCACCATGTGTCACATGAAAATAATTATTCTTATTTTCTAAAATGGATATTTGTTCTCAACAATTTTAACCACCTCCAAGACATATGTCTTCTTCATTCAAATGATTCTTTCTTACACTTGGAAAGATGGTTTTACTAAAGGGAACAATTGCCTTGTTTTCTCCATTTCTACACATTTCTACCCTGTTAGCCCTGCATATGCATACCCTGTTAGGCCGATCATGTCTCACCATGGTTTCTAGACCATTGTACATATCCATAATAAACTGGTTTGTTTCCACTATGGGAAAAATCCTAAACTTGTTGTGGGAAATAAATCTTGAGCTTGAACCAACAAACATCCAGTAGGGGGACAAACATAATGAAAACAATGATCACAGTGTAATCAAACATTGAACATAAAACACCATTAGAAATGCATCAAACATCCTTGTCATATCAGAAAATCTATAAAAAGGGTCAAAAATCCAAAAAGCCAAAAACATAGTCACCTTGTTGAATTGTGTTGTCACAGTTCGTTGTAATTAAGTGTCTGTTCATATCTTGGTCCTGTAAATCGGTTGAGTCAGTTGAACTACATGGTATCTACGTGTATAACGTAGGAAAGAATCATCTTTGATTAGGCCCCGAGACCCCTAGGATAGGTATTTATGTTAGGTCCTTGTTCAAAATATCAAAAAACACCTAAAAATCAAAAAATAAAAAAATCCCAAAAACAACAGAAAATCAAGGTTACAAGGATGATGCTATTCTGAATCATGGTTTTACCACTTCCACATGAATGTTCAAATTTTTTGCATTATGATTGATGTTATCATGTCTCAAGAGCAATTCAAGGATGTCAAAGAACTAGAAAAGGTATGATTGAGAATGATATTTTCTTTGTTTTCCGCCTATGAGTTAATCATTATTACTATGAGAATCGAGAATGGTTAAAGATTATTTTTTGATGATTTTAAAATTTTATGATCTAGAAATGATTTATCTCTCAAAAAATGATGTTTAAGCCACTAGGTGATGAAATGATTAATTAAATCCCCCTTGAAAATAAAATAAATCATCCCCACAAAATTCCCACTTAATTAACCTTTAAAAGGTTAAAAAGTTGGATTAAAAGTTCATTTGTGCATTTGCAATTTGAAGATTGAGAGTGATTGAGTGATTTAGCAACTTTGGAGCAAGATGGTGATTACATACCCGATGAAGAGAAAGCTACTCCATCTCCTACACCTCTTGATCCTTTTCCAAGTGAAGATCAAAACACCCCATCATCCCTATGTAAAGATCCTATCACACCTATACAAGCTATCCATGAACCACACACCTACAAATTAGGATCCTCCACCTTTATCCACTATAGTTTACTTCCAACACCTATCCTTTCATCCATATCATATCCTCCCCAAAATGGACTAGCATCTTGTTTCACAAACAACACATATCCCATTGGTAAATGAATGTGTCAAAGTATGAACTACAAAGGAAAAGGATTAGGCCTTCATGAACAAGGTATCCTAGAACCCATTTCTGTCCAACAAAATCCATATTATCATGGCCTTGGGTATACACCTAAGTGTCCTAGCCCATCAAACCTACCATCTATCCTAGGTCCTCATCTGAATCTACCAAACCTTCCATCTATCCTAGGTCCTCATCCTAGTTCATCAAACCTTCCATCTATCCTAGGTCAATATCCTATTCCTCAAGAACAACAAAGGCACACATCCTTGATGCCCTTTCAAAATTCTATCTACACTCACTCATCCATAATACCTCTGTACCATTCATCTCAATCCACCCCTCCCATTGCTCTTGGAGGAAATTTGGGTGCCAAATGTCAAAAGCTTCCATATCAAAATCCACATGTATCAAAGGATCAACATGTCTCCTCGAAGAGGCATGCAAAAATAAAAGGAAATTTGATCCACAATCAAAAGAAAAATCACAAAGGCCACAAAGGCCCATCAAAACAAAAGGAAAATTTCCCAAGACCACAAAGTTCCATAAAGCAAAGAGAAAAATTTCAAAGGCCACAAAGGCCCACGAAGCAAATATGAAAGTTAAAAATCATGTGGATTCCTAAAAGTCTCATAGAAGCAATAAAATCCAATTTGGCATCCAAATTTGCTAATCCAAAAGCTTCCTCCAATCTTCCATCTAAAAACCCATCACCTTCCAAATCCATTTTTGCTCCATCACTCCACCACCCTTCAAGGTGTGTGCCAATGTTGACCTTGCAATCCTTTCCATCTATCTATCAACAAGCCTTTCCACCTCCTATCCATTATCCAACATTCATCCCTCATTATTCTCCTTTAATCCAAACCTTTGTATAAGACCTTAGTTTCTTCCAATCATACCTTTAATAGGCCAACATTTATAAGTCTAATCCCCATTGCCATGGTTTATTAGAGCATGCATTAGAGAGATATTTGGTTGTGAAACTTGATGCTTAAGTCCTTCCTCCACCTCCCTATCATCCATATCCTATTGGGGGGAAAGTTTCGTCCATCTTATCATTCCTTACATTTCCACCTTTGATCTTGACAAGGTTAAGGATCTCCTTGAACATCATATATCTTATCCTATTCGCTTTGTCCATATCTTTCATACCATATCTTTGGTCTTATCCATATTCCATCATTCTTCCTAGATACATCCTTTCTTCTTGTCCTTGGTCTTGATGAGGAATAGGGTCAAAATACTTGGGCCTTGTGTCTGTATCTTATCTAGTTGATCTTGATCATCCCATTCATTATCTTTATTCTTGCTTTCTTCCATTTCATATCTCCTAGCTTATCAAAATCCATGTCATCATGTCCCTTTGTAACCTTGAATCTTATCATGTAAATCATATTGAGCCTAGCTGTAAAACATTATCCAATGCTCATATCTTTTGTCAATAAATCATCAACAATCATCAATCTTATCATCATCATGTCTTATGGAATCAATCATTTTTGGCATCTTAATCAATTAACCATTAACATCTTTCAACAAGAGATATGTTGCTTGTGTGACATGTTTTGCAGTGAATCTTTCATTTTGATATATCACTTATCCATGGTTGCATTATCTCTATTGTGGGGCATCTTGTTCCTTCAATCGGTCATATAATTTCATTTTGTCTTAAAAGTCCTAAAATTTTTGGAAAAAGTTCTTAAAAAAAGCCAATTTTTTTTGGAAAAAGTCCTGAAAAAAAAATCCAAAAACATCATAAAATGTCCTGAAAAAAATGGTCACCCTAGTGAAAACCTGGGAAATAGGCATCTTGGTGATGAAAAAATAAAAAAAGTGAAAAAATGCAAAAAAAAAAAAGAAGTAAAAAAGATCAAAAAAATCATAAAATTTGAAAAAGTGCAATAAAAGCAAGTGGTGAAAACCTAACAACAAGTGCTATTTGTGACAGACTGGATTCTTCCTCTATAGGAACAAGGAACATGTGTTGATCATTGGCTTGGTACCACTACCTTCCACATCCTTGATTCGAGCTGCATATGCATAGTTTGTTAGGCTAGTCATGTCTCACCATGGTTTCTTGACTATTGTACATATCCATAATAAACTAGTTTGTTTCCACTGGGGGAAAAATCATAAACTCGCTGGGTGCAACAAATCTTGAGCTTGAGCCAAAAAACAAACAATAGGGGGACAAACACAACGAAAACAATGATCACAATGCAATCAAACATCGAACATCAAACACCATCAGAAATGCATCAAACATCCTTGTCATATCAAAAAATCCATAAAAAGGGTAAAAAATCCAAAAAGCCAAAAACAGAGTCACCTTGTTGAATTGTGTTGTCGCAATTCGTTGTAATTAAGTGTATGTTCATATCTTGGTCCTATAAATTGGTTGAGTTGGTCGAACTATGTGGTCTCTATGTGTATAAAATAGGCAAGGCTCATCTTTGATTAGCCCCTGAGACCCCTAGGATAGGTCTTTAGGTTAGGTCCTTGGTCAAAATCTTAGAAAACACCTAAAAATCCAAAAATTGAAAAATCCCAAAAACAACAGAAAATCAAGGTTACAAGGATGATGCTATTCTAAATCATGGTTTTATCACTTCCACACGAATGTTCAAATTTTTTGCATTATGATTGATGTTATCATTTCTCAGGAGAAATTCAAGGATGTCAAAGAACTAGAAAAGCTATGATCGAGAGTGATATTTTCTTTGTCTGTTGCCTGCGAGTTAATCATTATTACTATTAGAATCGTTGTGGAACATGCTCTACAAAGTATCACTAATGACATTTCGGATTCACATAGGAAAACAACTAACTCTTGTTTGTTTACACAAGGAATGCTCAGGTCATCTTGGTCCAATTATACCTAGATGCTTGTGATAACTTGCACTATCAAACACCATGGAAGTAGTACTCAGGTCATCATGGTCCAATTATACCATCGATGTTTGTACTCTCTTTCAATATTTCAAAAGATCAATGATGACAATAAGCACAATAAATCACTGGGATGACATCATTGCATTATTAGAATTTCATGTCTAGGTTGCATTCATTTTAGTTGTTGTAAGGGTATTTATAGATTTTTCAAAGGCTGATGTTATTTCTATCATTATCAGATTGAGTACATTTGACATTACCAACAAGATCATTTAGAGGCATGAGCATTAGGACATCAATCATGGCATTATCATATCATCTAGGCATCCATTTAGTCATCAATCATATTATGAAAAACCAAGAAAAACAAATGCATTGATCATATCATTTTCATCCATAAAAATTTAGTAATGCATTATAGGCATCAACATCTATAAATTATCATTCATTCACCTCATATACGCATTAGATCATAATATTTGCATCGAAAAATACAAAAAACATAAATTACCATGCATATCATACATCCATAGGACCATATAGAGTCATTCATTATTAGGATCATTCATTTTTGCATTAACATCATTTTACATCTGTCACATCATACATCATTGCATTAGAAAAATACAAAAAATAAGAGCATGTAATAATTTTCATAAAACCACATAGGATCATAACACATATTGCATCCATGACACATATAATATCATCATCATAAAACATCGCATAACATGCATAACATAGAAATTAAGTGCATCCATCATAAATCAACGCACATAAATACATAGGATCATCATCATCGCTGCATATATATCTCAAAATATGTCAAATGTATAAGGATATCTGAATGTTAGGAAATACATCATCAAAATGGTGATATCATCAAGAGTCAGTGTATACATCATGATATAACATAAAATGTCAAAACTATATGGTACTGTCCTCAGACGCTGCTGGCATCACTGAACCTGTACCCCCTGCTACACCTAAGGGACCTACACTTGGATCCCTCTGATCCCCTGGAAATGGCTATGTCACACCCATGCTCACTATTCGAGACTGGGATTTGCTAGTCCAAGAATGGGTGAAGCTCTCTCACCGTTTAGGAGGGACCAACTCATGATATTGATCTCTGTAAAATTGAGCCTCTTGAGAAGTGCGACATATCTCCCTGAAATAATTTGTAGTCCCGACAGTTGTCACAACTTGCTACAACCTCTTGGTAATGGCCTCCGCCTGCTCAACTCATCATCTCAGTGTGTCTCTCCCTGCGGTCAAGGTTGCAACCTGTCCCTATACCTGCCCCTGGCCCTGTATTTGTGCCAGCTGCTATGGGGTAACATCCCTCTTAGCTATCAATGTCTTTATCTGCCCCTAGGCCTATAGGAGTTGTGCCTGTACCTATGTCAACAGTTGTGTTTGTGCCTGTAGCTGACCCTGCACTTGTGATAGCTTCCCTTGAACAGTTTGAACCTGGGAGTGTAAAGTAGTGATCTGTGACTGCTGCTGCTGTGAGGGCAAGCAAATATGTACACGTTGATGTGCTACTGCTACCAAGGATCACCTCCTATGAGGCACTTTGACATCGAAACCAGGATGTGCACCACCTCCACCATCTCCTCCTCCACCTCCTCCATCTCCCCCACCCTCATCATCTCCTCCATCATCATCATCACCCTCATCTCCACCCTCTCCCTCCTCCTCATCACCATCACCTCTGCCTCATCTTCGCCTAGGTGGTCTATCCTCATCATCCTCAAATGCTGGCATGGGCTCAGAAGGACTCGAAAGCCTCATAAATGGATGTTGACCAAAATATAGTGAGTAATCCTCACTCATGTACCCCTTGACTATCTCCGGATGATAATCCCATATCACTGGCTGTAAATGAAGGTACTCGTCACATGCATCATCATAGGACAATGTAGGTCCCCACTCGGTCACATCCTGTTGTTTGTGAGCATATGGGGCTGATCCCTAGGTAAAAGCACAAAGCTGTGTCACACTTTATAAAGAAAACAACCAACACTAATCCAATTTTTAAACTTGAATCACTAAAAAGTGGCATAT
>VDFB02276517.1:0-23609 GCA_007258455.2 Sequoia sempervirens
ACCAGAACGCACACGTATTTTGGCCGGTTCGGGGGGCTAAAATGAAGAACCCGGTAACAGAGTATTATTCTAATATAGAACAAAAAATGGATATTTATGATGTTTGTTTCAATCTCCAATGAATGGTTTTAGTTTCTAGTGTTTACTATGCATTGCAATCTGCTCTTTATGTTATATACTCTTGCAAACTCATTGAAAGAACATGCACAAACACATCATTGAACAAGCAACCAACAAACAGGGGATTTTGAAAAAAAAAATACCAGGGGTGTATGTTACAGTGGTATCAGAGCCAAATTTCATGCCATCCTGTTGGGAGAACAAAAGAAATTTGGTTGCCACAATGGGTTTCAGTAGAGTTACTGGCAGGTTCAAGAGGCAATGTGAACATGAGGCTTCCATTTTCCACGATAAATATCAGAGCATGATAGATGAATTTAAGAAATATGTTTATTTTGACTGTTTCTTAAGTTGTGTGGTGGTTTTGAAACCTGGAAAATGGGCTATAGTCAACTACAAGAAGGAAATGATTAAAAAGGAAGTAGAGCATGCCATGGTTGAAGGGTCAGGTAAGGAAGGAGAGGTGCTTGTTTGTGGGTTGCAACCCACAAGTAAGCACATTGGAGAGAAAAAACAGTCAACAAGTTTGGAAGATGGCACAAGCAACATGCACATGACACATCAAAATGACTATGGGTTTGAAGAAGATACCTTGCCATTTGAAGAGTGTGTGGAAGATCCCTAGAATACTCCTTTAGACTTGCATGTGGTTGGAGACAATGAAGATTGGTTTGGTGAAAGGAACAAAACAGCAACCTTGCATCCTAATCCAGGTTCATTCAATGATGGGCACATTGAATGTAAAATTGATTTCCAAACAACTGGAATTGATGACTCTTTGCTTCATTACAGTGTTGGTGACTTGGGTGGCGTCATTGAACCATCTTATGAGTTTTCCATAGGAGAAGAAGCTTGCATGGAACAGCTATAGAACGATCTCTTTGAGAAAGTTGCTACCAATAATGTAGAGTTTGATGCTACTGAAAAATTTCATAACAGCACCTATTGGAGAGCCTTATCTTCATACAAATGATAGTGATCTTGGTTGTGAGTTGGGGGCTTCCATTTTTTTGATCATAGTGCCTTATTCCAAGAGTCAAGACTCCAAGAGGGGGACAATGAACACTTTCCTATTGATCAAAATAATCAGCCTTTTAGCATTTGGGATCCAGGTGTGATCGCACCTAAGGATGATAAAGAACCTGTGTGGGATGAATTTCCCTTTGACCTGGATGACGAATTGGAACTTGATAAGGACTTTATATCAGCAACCAGTGGTGACAATATGCTTGAGTTTGGGGCTGCCTTCTCATTCGATCAAAGAGATAGTGAAGTGGAAGCTGATTTAGAAGTCAATAAGGCTCCTGATATTGAAGAGAGTGACAGTGTTCTTGAGCAAAAATCAGATTTATTAGTGCACGAAGCTGATCATCATCTAGATGTTGAGCAATGTCATCACATGGACAGTGTAGGGTGTGAAACTAGGGATAGCCATAGAGTCATTGAAAACAAGAATGAGAATTCTGATTTTAAACAAAGGATCGAAGAAATTGTAGAGTTTGATCCTATTTATGATATTGAGCATCTTCAGCTAGTTGGTGAAGGAAGACAAGAGTCTTGGAGCAGCTTTGGTGGCAGTGATTGTAAGAAACCAAGTTCTGATTTTTTCTTGCAGCATATCAGCAGTTCACCATCTTTGCAACCTTATGAGTGGGAAGGACAACTCAGGGTATCCGTCGAAAAAGAAGTGCAAACTCTAACCCAATTTGATCACACACAGTTTGATTGAAGAACTCTACTGGAAGGCTCAGATTGAAGAGAGACAAAAAGGAGTTAGGGGTGAAGCTACTCTCCCAAATTTGCAACTTATCAAAGATTCTTTGGAGACATTGAAATCAGCATACATTCACTTGACCAGAGATCGAGATCATGCCTTCGATATTGCAAAGAAGACCATTGGTGTTTTCCAAGAAAAGGAGAGACAGGTTGATGAGCTTACTCTAGAGCTTGAGTCAACAAAAGAAACGATAGAAAACACTCAAGTGGCATTAATGGAGGTAGAAAAGCAGCTAGCTGATTTCAAGTTTTCAGAGAACAAGCGAATGAACAAAGAGTTGAAGAAATCAAACAGGTAATTGAGGAGCTTGATAGTCTTCAAGAAGAGTTTGACTTGAGGAATGTTCCACAAAGATCAGAAGTTGCAAGTGCAAATTTGGATTAGCAAGATGGAAGTGAGCAAGAGGAAGGGGATGACTTCCAAGTTTTTCACAATCCTCTCTTTGAATTGAGTGTTGAAGAAACTTATGATAACCTTCTCTTTGTGATGGACGATAAAACATGTGGTGAAGTGACCGAGCATGAGACTAAGTATGATTTTCAGCGTATTGATGATAAGAAATCAGTCTATGAGGACATGTCACACTTGGTGAGTGGCAATCTTCCAAGGCTATTTGATGATGAATGTATAAGTGGGTTGGAGGATAAAGTCTCCACAAGGGAAGTGATGATTCGGGGAGATTTCAACATCTTTGACACCAAGGTGTTGCCAAAACAAGTCTTAGAAGCTCCTGGTAATTTCATGACAGTAGCAAGGAGTGAAGAATTTAGACTTGTTACTCAAGAGGAAGGGGAGAAAGAAGAACCAAAGCAGATTGTTTACTCCCTTGACAGTCCATTCCTTGGGTTGAGTGATGTTTTGGCTCCTACTAGTCCGTTTTTGGAGTTCGGATTGAAGACAACATTGGTTCCATGCTCTTCAGATGTGAATGCATTCATGGGTAGGCTTCAGGGGTTCATGAGAGAAGACATTAATTCCGTGAGAGTGCATTTGGTTATGATGAACACTTGGAGACGTGTTGTGTACTCTTTCCAGTGTGTTGGGGATCATTCTTAGTTGGGTATCCTTGTTTGGCATCCTCGGCATGGTATGACACAGCTTATTGGGTATGGTTGGAGGGATTCATGGAGGGATAAGGATCAAAATTTCTGAATTAGTAGTGCTGCTACCTTCCTTACCAGCCATCTAGTGGTCTCATTGGTACATCAACAAATGGATTGGGAAGAAATTTTAAGTGTGGATTGGAGCGATGAACAAATAGTTACTTTTGGGGGTGATCTTTGGCTTAACAGGGGCAGTTTTTGAGATACGAGCTTGCTGATTGGGAGCAGACCGGCCACCTTACATGGGGAGTTACTCTCGTTCAAGAGAGTTGGTTCATCATTTCTTGTCCAGCAAGTGGAAGATATCAGTTGGAGATTTCTTGGGGATGTCTCCCAGCCACTTACAAGATGATCGAGTGCAACAAGATGCTCATTTCACATGCTCATACTTGGGGATCCCTATGGCACTGCTATTATTCCTTGTGTAGAGTGCATTACTTTTCACTAATCCCAGTATTGATTAGCAGTGGTCATTGGTTCCTTCAGACCTTTCCTACTCCCCGGGTTCATTTTATGGAGGTTTGTGATGCATATTTTGATAGTTTTCTCACAATATTGGTTTGGGACAGCGAATCCCCTCATGCTTTGTTTTATCATCCGAAGGGTGTTGGAGTGGGAACTATTAGAGTTTTCAATAGTTCCCATGGCTGTATCAGAATAATTCAGATGAGGCATAGTAGATTCATGTGGAGTTATGGGGATGAGTTGGTTGAGCTCTTGCAAAGGATTGATTCCCTCTTTGCAAGGCGATTTCGAGAAGTCACTTATACAGTCATGGCTCTGTCAGATACCATATGGAGATTTGCTGGGGAGTTTGATTTTGAGTTGGGAACATTATTTTTCCTATTGCCCAGGTTTATGATAGACCGTGGCATTGTTGGTATTGATCACTCAGAGTCTTTTGGGCATGAGATACTACATAGTATTGACTTCAATTCTTCCAATCTCTTCAGCTTAAGTTCCATGGATGGCAACATTTTGGGGTTACAAGTGAGCTTAGTGGAGTTATGGCATGATGGTTCCACTTATGTGATCAAAGTGGTGCAGCATCGACATGGTGGGTCCCTCCTGAGAATGACATGGGACCCTAGAATTCTACTTGCTCTGGTGCGGATCAGTTTAAATTTTCCTGGAGTTGTGGAGGTATTGCTTGAGGGCAAGCAATATTGGGAAGGGCGGACTGTAATGTCACTTTTTTTTAGCACTACGCCTTCCAGTGACAGTTAGCCTTTTCCCAGACGGTCGTAGGCCAATCAGATGCAGAATTAGGGTTTCCAGCTGTTTGAAGGCTTCGGTTGTGGATTCAGGGGTTTGCATGTTGGAGTTTTGCAGTTTGGTTTATGGATTCCTTCTAGGTTTTTAGAGAGCTTCAGAGGGATGTGACATGCATTTCAATCAGGGGTTTGCATGCAGGTTTGGTTTTTGGATTCTTTCTAGGTTTTCAGAGAGCTTCGCAATGGTATAACATGCATCTACATCTGACAATCTTTTCCGGACTTACTATTTTTAGTAAGTTACGACGGCTGCCCTGTTTGTGCTCAAAACACATTTGGAGTCACTTACTATTTTTAGCAGTATGCTATTTATAATAAGTGTTATCTTTAGCAGTTCAGTTTGGGGGTCTCCGGAGGCGTTACTATTTATAGTAGTGACCGGTCTTGTCGTTGTCATCTTCAGTTGGTCACAATTCCTCATTGGTCTTCAGTTTCACTTAGTTTTGGGCTTTGGGCATATACTTACTATTTATAGCACTCCTTTTTTTAATAAGTCACCATTGGGGGTGTTGGTTCAAGGCTTGTGCTTTTGCGGCAGTGAAATTATCCAGTTTTCAATTGTAGAGCCTAAGGTTGCAATTTAATATTTATTTCATTTGACCACTTAGGCATTTTATTAAGTTGGATTATAAAGTTATATTATAACTTATATCAAGGGGTAAAGTGATCATTAAAAAGGGACCAAGGCGCCTAGTGAACAACTTTTAAAAGTCAATTAAATAATATATTTCCTCCATGTGCTTGGACGCCTAAGATGAAGGGGTGTTAATATTTTTTTTAAAAAGACTTTCAATGTGGGACACCATAAGGAGTTAAATCATTTTAAATGTTTAAAAAATTAAAAGAGCAGATGAGACTTTTAAATGTTTAAAAATTAAAAAGGTGAAAAGGGTGCCCATTTCTTAGAGGGAAAATTATGAAACTTTTGGAGTCCATTTCTGCCCTAATCTTATAATATGAAGTTTGGCTCTCATTTCTCATTATCTTGGCTTTGACAACATAACAGAATGCTCCTGGAATTCTTTGAGAGAGCTTGGGCTAACCCTCTTCACTTGGGCTGGTTTTGGTGGCGAAATATCCTCTCTAATCAAATAGAGAATGATTCTACAGCAGGGATCACATATTACTACACAGAGTTCAGTTTACAAGGGTTTTGGCGATTGAAAATGAAGGTATTCGACTATTTTTTATGTGATAGTTTGAGGTTTTGATGTGTGATGCTTTGCATCATTTTGGCTTTGATTTGGCATCAATTTGGAGGGGTTATTTTCAGCGTTTGGAGTCTTTTTGTGGATTTTTTTACTTGCCAATCACAAGGCTAAAACTAATAATTTGCTCATATTTCCTCATTGGCTCAAGATTTCATTCTAGGTATTGCATCATTGGAATCCTTAGTTCAAGGCGCCCCATTTTGAGTATTCACTTGCAGAATTTGGTGAAGATTTGAATTTTCTAAAGCAAGGCGAATTTCTCCAGGTGGCGCACTTTTCTAGGCATCATTAAGCAGGGGTTACTATTGTATAACCTTTATTCCAGATCATTATTCAATGCTGGTTGGTGGTTTTTGAGGTGCTGGAAACTCAAAGACAAACATTGCTCGATTGCCCTGGGAGTTGGAAGTGTTTGGTATCATATTGCTGCTGTTATGAAGTCATTATCAGGTCTGAAACTTCATATATCAGATCTGATAACTCACTGTATTATTCTGATATAGAATAGAAAATGGATATTTATGATGTTTGTTTCAATCTCCAATGAATGGTTTTAGTTTCTAGTGTTTACTATGCATTGCAATCTGCTCTTTATGTTATATACTCTTGCAAACTCATTGAAAAAACATACACAAACACATCATTGAACAAGAAACCAGCAAACAGGGGATTTATGTTACACTTGCATCCAAAAAGTAGGTCAAAATGTTATTTTCTCTCTCAAGACCACACTAGGCACCAAAAGTGCAAAATTTAACAATATAAATTCCAAATATATGTTTATGGTAAATGCAAATAAGCAGTATATAGATCTTAGGAGAAGAAAGAAGAATTTTAAAGTTGAAAACTTCATCCTTACTCATCTTTGAAAAGAATGGCTTCCAAAGAAGACCTACAACAAGTTATAATGGAAGAAAATTAAGCCTTGCAAGATTGTGAGGAAGTTTTCATCAAATGCAAACAACTTGGAGCTGTCAACTGAGTGAGATTTCTCTCCAATCTTCAATGTTCTGAATTTATATTCATATCACAAAGAAAAGTCATCTCCAAGAATTGAAAAAGATGAAACATAATTGAATAAATAGAAAGAAAAACTGCCTAAGAAATAACGAGAAGGGTATGAGTTAATTCTGAATTCAAGAGTGATTAAATAAACAAGAGGCAGGGATTACAAAGAATATCTAGTTAACTAGAAGACCTAGCTTGCTAAGGATGTGTCATGGTTAAGCCTAGTTGAGGTTAAGCAATTAGGATTCAATTTGAAGCAAGTCAGCTTTTATACACATGAGCAAGGGTTTACATTTTATTAACTTGAGAGGCCTCATGTAAGGGCATCTAAAGATTATGCTAATCCTCCCTTAACTATAGGCATATGCTTGTGGTTTTATATTGTTAATTTTGAACTTGTATGGTGGTGGTGTCTTCTAATTTTCATATGATTTATAGTTCTGTAATTGGATGCTAGGTAGGGCTATTTTCATTGGACCCCCTTGCCTAGATTGAATGAAGTGATATTCGAACAATGTTTTTCTTGTTAGGAGTGTCTATGAGGCTCTAATAGATTTGTTGCAAATGTGTAAGAGTCCTATAATATAGAGAACTATTTGAGGGAGGTATTTGGTTATGCTAGAGGATGATTTTGATTGGGATGTGTGAGATAATCCAATGGGTTTGTTGTAGGTGTGAGATTCCTATAATTATTGAGAGTAGTGAGGGAAAGTGGTGTCAATGAGGGTCTATACTATGTGAAAGTGTGTTTTAATAGGAGTGGAACTATCCTCCACTAAGTGTAAAGTAGGTAAAGCAAAAATTCATATATTTTCCAATGGTCTAACAAGGGACATTACATTTTGACTGTCTTCTTGAATTTAAAACATCCAAACAACATTTAATTTATGTATTGTAGCTATAGGGGCCATGGTAGAATGGAAACTACAGATTGTTTAAAGGGACGATCAAATTTGAAAACAAGAAAAGAGCCATCTTAGGTCGTATCTTCGGCTGCAGCCCTAGATTTTCACAGCTTTGCATTTAATGCTCATGAAAATTAGCTTGAGAACTTCAAAATACAATCTATAGCATTAGATTTGGATGCTCATCTAATCCTAGCTACCATCCTTATACATGGGAATAAGACTATTTTTGTCACTCACATCTTTGCCAAACTCAAATTCACTTATACATAAGAATAAGCCTATTTTTGAATTGTTTTTGAACATGACAAAGGTTGTGGAAAAAAGGGCATATCCGAGAAAAAGAAAGATATTCATAAAAAATAAGAGAAACGCAAAATAGGGGAGCCATTTTAGAAAAGCCCTATTTTTTCCCAACATGACACAACAGTCAAAGGGAGGCGCCAAAAAGGAAACTGATATCTTCTGTTTGGATCATGTGCAGCCGTGTATGAAAAACAAAGGAGCTCATGTAGAAGAAAAGGAGGATTGTTTTGCAAGTGGAAAAAGGTGGTTTAGGGTCTCAAGAGGATGTCATAAACTAGGAGGTGTTTCATACTAAAAGAAAAATAAAAAATGTTAAATGTCTAGAAACAACAAAGGTCCCCATTTTGACAAGAATGTATGTTAACAAACCTCCACAAGTATGAGAAAAGCCTCAGTGCCAACTACAACACTCATGGAGGCCTATCCCCTCATGTATATTGTTTATGCTACTAAATGTATCAATATTGGAAACTTGTATTTAACAACTACAACAATTGAATATAGATTTTCATTCTTGTAAAAACTATCATGTAAATTATGTGTGTGCGCGAAGAATAGAGTCCTTTGACTTGATTTAAGTATAGGTACCTACAATGGATTGATTTTTTCCTAAAAATCCAATCTAATGTGCATTGTAGACCATTATTTGCCACATATTGCTTAAATCAGTCTTGCTGCTTGTTTCAACCAAATATAAGTATGGTTGTTCAAGTTTGTCTAGTGTGGAATGCATGTTCAGTTGAGTATCCCTCCTGACTACACCAACAACCTAGTGCAATATTGGGAGATGCCCAAATGAACTGGAATCTCACCCCAAGTAGCCTTAATGCATGCATATTATAGTTGGAAAGAGTTATATCAACACAAAAGGATGTTTTCTTTAATGCATGCACAAAGAATTTAAATGCGACTAAATATGCAGAAATAAAACATCTATTCTTCACTTATTGTGGCTAGAAAATATGAGTTTGGATGCCTTACATTGATCATAAGAAACTTAAATAAAGGAACTAAACCTTTTTGAACTACTAAAATTGTGGTGAGGCTTATATCTAACTCATTGAGGGCTGATAACACTCATTCTTCATGAAAATGAAACATCACCTGTTCTAAAAATGTTAATTTTTTCAGCTTTCTTCAATATGGGACACCTACCAAATTATGGCAGTCACTTGAAAGCATCAAAACACATTTCTAGCCTACAACACCCTCTTTCCCTCTTCTAAAATAGTCCCCTTATCCTTGTATGGAGCTCATCTTCCTCATTCATGACTGCAAATGATTATCCAACTAGGTGCAACATTGAAAACAAAGGAAAACGGTCTTTTTGTCTTTTCCACAAAGCACCTCCCGGACTATTATTTTATACAAGGAAAACGCTATTTTTTTTCTAAATGATTGCTCTCTTGTTTTGTGCCTCTTATTTTTTGAATTTGTCTTTCCTTTTCATAAATATGCTGCCCTCCTAGGCTACTTTACCATGTGTCATTTTGGTTGTACATGACAAACAATTTTAGAAATAATTAAACTGCATAAAGGAATTTGAAATCATCAAGGAAGTCGATGGGCACCATGGAGGGATATATTAAATGTCGCCCAAATGTCTTAAATTCAAAAAGGCTACAGAAATGTTATTCCTTTCTCAAGATGTCACTAGATACCAAAGATGCAAAATTGAACAATATCAACCCTCAGTATATGTTTAAAATTAATGCAGATTAGTATGGCTGCTAGATGCCCTCATTAGGCATCCTACATTAATAAAATGTGAGCCCCTACTCATTAATAAAAGTTTAATTGAGCTTAGAGATAAAGGTTGAATTGCAAGAAGTTTAACCCCAACTGGTTAACCTCAGTTGGGCTCAACCATGCGGCATCTTCAACAGGTTTGTTCTTCCATTTAACTAGATATTCTTTGTGCTCCTTGCCTATCGTTTGCTAAATCATTCTTGAGTCCCAAATCAATTCAATCTCTTCTTGTTCTTTCCCAGGCAATTGTTCTTTCCATCTCTCTAATTGTGTTTAATCTTCTTCCTTACCCAATGATGCCTCTCTTTCATGAGATTGTAATGTCCCCTTCTCATCAGTGATCAGCATTGGCATTCTTCAGTCTATTCCGGAACCCGTAGACTGGAATGAGGAGGAAATTAGGGTTTCATGGGCTTGGCTTTTGTAGCATTTCATTTTATTTACTATTTTTAGTAAATGATGGTTGTGGCAGTATGCAGTTGGTTGTCTTCAGTCTTCTCTTCAGTGAGCAAATTATTGGTTGTTTCAATATCTTCCTCTCAAGCCTTATTTGTTGAAATTTACTAAGTATTGGCATAAGTGTTATATTTTTCAATTGACCCCTTGGCCTAAGGATACAACTTGCAAGTTGTTTTAAAAAGGGGACTTGAAGGGTACGCCTTGTCATAAGGTGATATTAATATTTTATATTTTTGAATTTATGCTTGGAGGAAAGTGGACGCCACTTTATGAGTAATATATTTTTATGAAGTTTGAAAATAAGGAGAATTCAAATGGTTGTCTTTTGGCGTGCCAATTGAGGAAGTTGAAGAGTTTCTCTTTTCTTATAAAATGAAGACATGACTCCAGCATTGGTTATCCATCAATTACCTTATTGTTATGCTGTCAAAATGACTATGGACATTTTGCTATTGCTTCGAGGATGCTACCTCCTAGCCCATTCCCAATTTCGTGTTTGAAATACAACACCTAGTTGGAACATTGCTGCTTCTCACATCAGACTAGCAGATTGAGCAATAAAGATTGAGAAATTTGGTGAATTCTACAGTTTTGAAGTTCCTGGTTTTGCTACAGCTGAAGCTGTTTTCTGTTCGTATCTTGCTGAGTGATTTTTATTTGGTTCTGGGTGTTTGAGCAATCTACTTGTTGACTGGAGGCGCCAACTTCCACCAAAAATCAGATTTTATTTTGAAGTTGTTGATTTTATATTGCAAAGTCGATTTTCTCAAGGGGCCGTACCATTTAGAGCTGCATTGGGATTCGTGCCAAATAAATTAAGGACTTTGGTTGCTGTTTCTGGATTCTAACTTGGGCGCCAGACTTGTATGGTGCATTTGCAACTCGTTTCACGTCATTCGGAGAAGAATTGAGTGAGTTATGAAGATTTCATTGATTCTCATAGTTGCAGATTGATATTTCCAGTTTCACAGTTTTGTATCAGTTTGTAGTAGTTCTGATTTCTGATTTATTATCTGCTGTTAGAAAGTTCTACAAACATTGAAAAACATCTATCCATCTTGTGTTTGAAGATCATTGTAATTTCTAAGTAATTTTGCAGCTTATTATTCATTTGTACAAACTGCAAACAGTAGTACTGTTCCAGTTTTTAATTGCTGCAATTTCTTTCTGTATCTTCTTACATAAGTCCCCTGGATGGTTTACCGCCAGTGTGGTTAATTTTATTGTAATAACTTTTACCCACTCATAGTGGTGAATCCCCACAGTTCTGTGGATGCCCGCCGCAGCGGATGAATTGCTTTCATTTGTAATCTTTTCCCCCCACTGTTTGGTGGTAGCGTGGAATTGTTTCTCATGGCTGGTTATCCGCCTAATAGTTCTTAATTTCAATTTCTAGACTCCGTCATATGTTAGCACCTCGCCCTCAGTGGGATCTTGAGTGCACATTCTTGACGTTGAGTAGTTCTTCTATTCCAATTCAGTTTCTTCAGTTCAAGCTTCAGCATCTTCCATTCAAGTTCAGATTTTAATTTGAGGCTAACGCTAATCATATCATCTATTGCTGGTTATTTTGTGTTATTCCTTCGAAAAAATTGGTTAGCATATTTCAGAGATGCAAACTAATATGCAACATTGAAGATTAAAGAGGTATAACTCAACTAGCAACTCCAGCTTGTATGCATTGAGTGAAAATTTCCTCACAATTTTGAAAGGCTTGATTTCTTCCACTTTAACTTGTCAATCTTCTTTGGAAATCATCCTTTTCAAAGATGAGCAAACACTAATTCTCTATGTAATAACCCTCTCTAATATTTTTAACAATTTCTAATTTTTGGGGGTTTCTTTACAATATTCAAATAAAAACAAATGCAAATTAACAACACACAATATTGTTATCATAAACTCATCTAGAACAAACAAGAAAGTTACTATAATGAACCAAAAACCCCAAGAAATTTACTTATGCAACAACAACCAAATATTTTGAAAATGATATCAGTGGTAATTAAATATATGGAATAGGCTGCAATAGCACGTACAACTACAAATGATATTTGAAACCAATATGGCTATACAGCCACTCATAGAAAGGGTACAACAACTATTTGAAGAAAAACTCAATACTATGAATATATTTCAGTTCTTACAAAGATGATATGACGGCCATAGTTGGAAAACTCAGACTTGGCAAAAACTCACCAGCCCCAAAATATTCGACTCGGCAAAAACTCGGCAACTTAAAAAATTGCTTAATTTAGTTTAGAAACACATTTTTTTTGCAAAATTTATTGACAAGATGTATCCAATGAGTCCATAAACGAGTACAAAAGTGTTTTCTATTAAATTTGATTCATTTGAATACAAATTGAGTACAAAATCACATCATCATGCAAAATCCTAATACAATAGTTACCTTGCAACTATTATGAATTTATGATGATTGTCTTTGAAAATCATCATCATAATTCATAAATTGAATATTACAACATTTGGCATCTTCCTCTATCCTAGTCTAGTGAAAACCTGGGGAGAATTGATGAGATAATTGTCTAAGACTCTAAGTTGTTGATTCCAAACTCCACTCCCAAATCCCCTCATTGTAATCAAATTTCTTATATGAGAAGAGATCCCAATAACTAGTGGGGGTCTAGGAGTGGAGATCTCAATGGGTTTGAGGGGTAGTGCCCCTTGTGGGGGTTTAGGGGCAGGGGTCAAGGGGCAGTGCCCCTTGTGGGAGTTTGGGGGCAATGCCTCCAAAGGGATTGAGAGGCAGTTCCCCTCATGGGGGTTTGGGGGCAGTGTCCCCAACGTGCTCCTCACCACCAAGCCCAGATTAAGGGCTTTTAAACCACATAAAACTTCTTGTTGCACACCATTTCACAATTTTATCACTTAAGGGAGAAATTAGGTATTTGACTTCGAAATTTGCCAAAAGATCCCTTTCAATCTTCTCTTCTCGATGGCAAAATGCTAGAAATGGTGTGTTTGTTGTTGGGAAGGGTTTTTGTGCAGAGCAAAGCAAATTATGAGTGTATTTTTTTTTTATTACGAGCCCCTTTTGTGATGTGGTGGCCACTTATTCCTGCATCATCGAGTTTTTTGCTGCGAACTCACCAAGTTTTTTGGCGTGGTGAGTGTAATGTCCCCATTTTTAGCACTATGCTTTCCAGTCACTGTTAGCCTATCCCCAGATGCCCATAGGCTAGTCAAATGCAGAATTAGGGTTTCCAGCTGCTTAGAGGTTTCTTTTGTGAATTCGAGGGTTTGCATGTTGGAGTTTTGCAGCTTGGTTTTTGGATTCTTTATGGGTTTTCAGAGAGCTTCGTAGTGGTATGACATGCAACTGCATTAGGTGACTTTTCTGGACTTACTATTTTTAGTAAGTTACGACGGTTGTCCAATTTGTGCTTAAAATGAGTTTGGAGTCACTTAATATTTTTAGTAAGTGCTATTTTTGGTAGTGCTATTTTTAGCAGTAGTTCAGCAATTCAGTGCCATGGCTATTTCTGGCAGGGCAGTATGAGTAGTTTTGTCTCCAACATCCTTGGAGCCTGTTTTGGCAAGTTGGTTGGCTTAAGTGATTTCCTAAATGGACACCTTATTTGGTGAGTATAATATTTTTAAGTGAAATATTTGAATATTATTAAGTTATTTCACTTAAGTCTTGGACACCTAGCTTTGGAGAGATATTTGGATAAATATAAAGTATTTCACTTAAATGTATTTGGACGTCCAACTTATGATATTTGCATTTTATAAAGTATTATTCCTTATGTGCTTTTGGATGCCTAAGTCAAGGAGGGTCAAGATAAATCAAAATGCAAATTAAGTGAAATGTTTCATTTCTCATTTGGGCTCCCTATTTGGAGGTAAAAAGAAGTTTGAATTCCTGGGTGGAGAAAGTTATAAATATGAGGCCTTGCTTTCAATTTTGATCATCTATTGCTTATCATAATGAAATGTTGCTAAAACTATTTCAGAACCCTTGCTTCGAGGAACGCATGCCTCCTAGCTTATATCAGTTTCATACTTGAGAGATAGCACCTAGTTGGTTTGAGACTGCTTCTTCATTCAGAGGTTGTAGATAGAGCTTCACAGATATGGCTTCATTTGATATTTCTGATTTTGGAGAGTTTTTAATAGTTTTGGTGATGCTGGTGTGGTGCCTGGATGAAGTAGATTTTTTATCATAGCTCCTTGCACGAACTTTTTGTGGTTCTGGGTACTTACTATATCTTATCCTCTACCCTAGGCGCCCCTTCTAGTAAGTTTGCAGATTTTATTGAGTTTTGGATTTTATCTTGCTGGTCGCCCTTCCTAGGAGGTCGTACTACCTTCATACTGTGCATTGGGAAGCAAGCTAAAACATTCTAGACTGTTTGGTGATGTTTGATGGCTTGAACTTGGTTGCCCAGCTTCTAGGAGTCATTTGCATTCAATTTCACATCATTCGGGGAAGTATTGGCTAAGTTACGAGCATAAAGGTGAAATCTATACTTGCTGGTTTGAGTTTTCAGTTTGCTGCAATTTTATATCAAACCTGTTATTTCAGTCATTTTGGCCACATTTCATATGTTGGATATCAAGTACTTGTTAGGAGATTATGCTCTAACATTTTGGTAATCATTGGATATCTATATCTCATTGTATTTGCAGATTATATCTCATATTGTAACTCTGAATTAGTAGTACTGATCAGCTCTTTATATTCCTACAATTTACATTTTGTATTGCCACTTTTAGTGGAAGGGACAGTCCTCACCGTCCGTTGCTTTCAGTATTTTACTTTCTTGTACTGCCTACTGAAAAGCGGAAGGGGTCGGCTAGCCGCCCAAACATTTACTTTTTAGTACTTTGTTTTACATTCCAGTTGAATAAGTGGTTGAGTTGCATTTCACATATTGCTAATCGGCTAAGCCGTCTTTCATGTTCATTACTTTGTAATACACTCTCACTGAATAAGTGGTCAAGTTGCATTTGCATAACATTCTAATCAGCTAAGCCATCTCTCATATTGTACTCTTCAGCGTTTTCAGTTTTACAAGCTAACGATCCCCTTTCTACAGTATGCTCTCACCTTGCCCACACTGGGGAAAGGGTTCTTTTCAGCTAGCTTATTTGGTTTTGCTAAAGGTGAAGTGTTTGTGGAAAAAATTGAAAAAATCATAAGGGGGATATTTCAATGAGTTAACTTGGAGAGTACTATGTATGGCGGAAAACGATAAAGATAATAACAACCAATAAACTCCCAATATAAGTCATGCCTCCCTTTGTTTAGTGTGACATCCAAAATATTGTAATACATAATGCTTCAAAATTGTACGTTGGACCACATCAAGTAACATAATAAGAAAAAAATGGTATGACAACTCCCAACAACTCCCAACAAGGATACAACAAGAATAAATATTGGTACAACCAGCAAATTATTAAATAAGCAAGTTTTTCCAATAGCAAATAAAATAATATTCTAAAACTACTCATATCTAATATTCAATATGAAATCTTCATAATCACTAGAATATTCAATAACCAAACTAGAATTGGAATGACTAAAATATTTCAATACAAATGTGATTCCTCAATAAAATCACCTTAGCTAGAAACCGAGAGGGTTTTCATCCTCTTGATTTCTGCACCAAAGGGTTTTTGTCCTTGAGCGTAGAGATGAACAAAATGCTCAAGCTCTAAAATAAGGTTTAATCAATAAAAACTCAATGCCCACAAAACTCTTTTTAATTTGGGTTTTCCTTTTCCACCTAATATTTCCTCCAAAGATTCTCAAAAATACTTTAATAAAATATTTCATTAAGCCCTCTTAAACAAAATAATAATACATAAGTTGTCCTTATTACAATATTAATTATTAAACAATAAAATTATTGGGACAGTTTAAAATATTATTATTAAATTATTTCCCTAACTTTATCCCTTAGCATATGAGAAATAAGAAACAAGCTACGGGTCTCCTAGATATTTTAATTGTGAAAATGGAAACATGACACTCTAGCTCTATATTCTTCTCCCAAGGACACTTAGCAAAAGAAATAGAAGAGGGAAAAAATCATCAAAGATGGGGCTTCACCTTCAATGAGATACTTGGGACACTTTATATTCAGCAATTGTTGGCATTTCATGTAAAACAACCTTTGCTGTAATTTTTGCTTTACAAAGGGTAAAATCATGTGTTCACGCAACTCTTATCAAGGGCACACAATAGGTAATTGGCACGCATTACAAAAGGAAAACAATAATATGGATTTTAATATATAGGTGGTGTCCAAACACACCTCTACAAAGACAAACTTAATGCAAAGTTTGAATTCAATAGAGAAGTGCACACTTAGGGGGGTTATGGCATGCCTCAATAAAGGAAAAATCAAATGTTCAAAAAGCCTTTATCAAGTGTGCATCAAGGGTACAAGTGCACACCTCAACAAAGAGGTTTTCTTGCTCACATCAAAGTTTAAAAACCCCGTTGTCAAGTGCACATGGGAACATGTATTGTGCACCTATATAAATGAAAAATCAACTATTACTAATCATAGCGTACATGTTTGCATCTGAGGTGAAAGGTGCACCTCGCTAAAGGGATATTTCAAATTTCAAAAATTATGTTCATAGGTGCCACCTGTACAAAGGAAATCAAACATGCCAATTGAAAGTCTATTTTGGTGTATTGGTGCATGTATAAAGCAAAAGTGTGGGCCTACCACAGGGATCCAAAACATCAAAGTGGATTTTTAGAGTTTTTTAAAATGTCTTCAAAGGGTTAGCCATAATCACAAGAAAAGTTGCAAAATCATGGAAGTCATTCAAATTTGTTTATCCAAAAGTCTATTTTCAGCATGTGTGACCTATTTTTAATCATCACCAATTTTAGCACAAGAAGCCTATGCTATGTTTAGCTTTCTGTTATATTTAGTATAGCATGTAGTTAGCTATTTTTAAATCATCTATCTATTTTTAAGTCACAGTTTCTAATAAATTCAATCTACAACTCAACTAGAGGTTGTAGGGGTTTTCATTTTAGTATTAGAGGATGGGGTTATGTAAATAAAATCACATTTCATATAATCAGTTATTGTAAGAGTAGAAATAATAGTTGGCTTTTTATTTATTTTCACGCAATAGCTTCATTAACATTACAAATAAGTGTTATTTTGCACTTAGATTTCATATTGAATATTAGATATGAGTAAAATTGTTATACGTTATAGTGTCAATATACATTTTGGAAATTGTTATCCACATCAATGTAAGTAGATCATCTCCTTGATTGTAAACCAACTAGACAACATGATGTAGATCTGAATATTAATATCGTTCTCTCCAATATGAATACAACATCTCTCCAATCTTCAATCTTTCAGATTAATCGATTGGGATTCAATTTGTAGCAAATCAACTTTTATCGATGAGTAGGGGTCACATTTTATTAACCTAGGAAACTTGATGCAAGGGCATCTCAAGATGATACTAATATACATTAACTGAGGTATATGCCCATGGTTTTATATTGTTAATTTTGCATTTTGGTATTTGGTGGGGTCCTGGGAGGAAATCAAAAATTTTGAGCCTCCTAGCCACTCAAGCCCCTTGTGGTATCCTTTGTATTTGAATCCTTCCTCCTCCATTTTGAACGCCTTCTTGAATTTAAACATCCAAACAACATTTATTTTATATATTGTATATATTGGGACCATGGTAGAGCACAGATGAACATTGGAGATTGCTTAAAGGGGCAAAGTGAAATTTGAAAACAAAAGAGGAGCCATCTTAGGCTGTATCTTTAGCTATAGCCATAGATTTTGATGACTTTGCATCTAATGATCCTAGCAGTCAGCTTAACAACTTCAAAATATAATCGATGGCATTGGATTTGGTTGCTCATCTAACCCTAGCTACCCTCCTTAGTACCCACTCATTTCTTTTATAAATTCAAATTCACTTCTATTTGGGAGTTGACTAGTTTTTGAAATGTTTTCAAATATGTACAGCTATATGCCATGGAAAAGGGGGCACATCCAAGAAAAAGAAGAGATATTCAGAAAAGAAGAGGAATGCAGAACATGAGAACAGTCATTTCAGAAAATCTTTATTTTGTCTCTATGTGACACAACAACCAAAGGGAGACACCTTGTGAAAGAGGCAAAAGAGATATTTTGTTTGGATCATGTGAAGTGAAAACCAGAGGAGCTTGTGTCAAAGGAGAGGATTGTTTTGCAAGAGGAATAAGGTTGTTTGGAGTCTCAAGAATTTGTCAATCATTGGGAGGCATCCCATACCAAAAGAAAACCTAAAAAGAGTTCATGTCTAGAAATAGGAGGTCACTATTTTTACAAGACTGCATTTTAATAAATCTTCACAAGTCTACGAAAAGCCTCACTATCAGCTACAATAATCAAGGAGGTTTATTCCCTCATGTATATTGCTTATGCTAAATGTATCAATATCTGAAACTTGTATTTACTAACAAGGACAATCATTCCTATACAACCTCTCGTATGTAAATTCTTTGTGTGTGCATGCAGAACAAATTCCTTTGAGTCTAGTTAACTCTCAATAACTATAATGGCTTGCCCTTTATCACAAATGAATAATCCTAGTGTGTGTTGCACATTGTTATTTGTTGCATAGTTGGTTTTACAATCTTGCTGCTTGTTTGAACAGAATATCGATGTCGTTGTTCAAGGTTGTCTAGTGTGGGATTCATGTTAAGTTGATCTCCCTAGATGACTACACCACCCACCTTGTAAAAACTTGGTGAGACACCCAAAAAAATTGGAATCTTACCCCATGAAACGTAAGAAAAACTCACTAATCCATAGATTAAACAGAAAACAAGACTATTGTTTATGACAGGAACAAACCTATAATAACTGGTAAGAGTTATGTCAACACAAATGAACTTTTTCCTTCATGCACGCACAGATAATTTAAATATGACAAAATATGTAAAGAATAAAACATCTATTCTTAATTTATCAAGGCTGGAAATTACAAGTTCAGGTGTGTTACATTGATCATAAGGAACTTAAATAAATGAACTAAACCTTCTTGAATTACTAAACTTGTGGTGAGGCTTATCTCTAACTCATGAAGGGTTAATAACACCCATTCTTTATAAAAGTGCGGCAACCCCTATTTTGAAAATTTTATCCCTTTCAACTCTCTTCAACAAGGGACACCTCCCAATTATGAGTCAGTTGAAAGCATCACAACACATTTGTAGCCTGCAACACCATCTTTCCCTCTTCTGAAACAAACCTCTCACCATTATATTGAGCCTATCTTCCTCACACATGCCTACACATGATTATCAAACTTGATGCAACATTTAAAACAAAGAAAAAAGGTCTTTTGGTCTCTCAAACAAGGCACCAACCTAACTATTATGTTGCATAGGAGCAAAAATGAAGCTTTATGAATGACTACACCATTGTTGTGCACCTTTTCATTTCTGAATTTGAGCTGCTAACTAAGATTTCTCTTCAATCTTCAAAGTTTTGGATTTATATCCATATCATGAAGCAAAGTCATCTCCAAAAATTAAAGAAGATGAAAAACAACTGAAGAAATGGAAAGAACAGCTGCTTAAGAAATAACAAGAAGGGAATAAATCAATTCTAAAGTCAAGAGTGATTAAGTGAATTAGAGGCAAGAATTACAAAGAGTATCTAGTTAACTAGAAGGCCAAGCTTGCTAAGGATGCATCATGGTTAAGCCTAGTTGACGTTGAGCAATTGGGGTTCAACTTGCAGCAAGTCAACTTTTATCCATACAAGCAAGGGCTCACATTTTATTAACGTAGTAGACCTAACACAAGGGTGTCTCAAGATTATGCTAATCCTCCTTAACTATAGGCATATGCTTGTGGTTTTATATTGTTAAGTTTGCACTTGTATGTGGTGGAGCTGTCTTCTACTTTTTATATGATTTATTGTTGTGCAACTGCATGCTAGGTAGGGGTATCTTTCATTGGACCCCTTTGCCTAGATTGAATGAAGTGGTACTAGAACAATGTTTTTCTTGTTAGGTTTGTCTATGAAACTCTAATAGATTTGTTGCAAATGTGTAAGAGTCCTATAATATAGAGACTTATTTGAGGAAGGTATTAGGTTATGCTAGAGAATGATTTTTATTGGGATGTATGTGGTACTCCAATGAGTTTTTTGTATGTGTGAAATTATTATAATTATGGAGAGTGATGAGGGAAAGTGGTGTTAGGGAGGGTCTATCCTATGTGTGAGTGTGTTTGGGTGTGTTCCAATTAAAGAGTGTTGATTAAAAGAAGTGGGACTATCCTCCACTATGTAGAAAATGGGTAAAGGAAGATCTGAGAGTCTACATCTAGTAACATCATTGGGTATAGAGCATGTGTAGATTGTTTGCGGGAAAACCAATGTAGGTTGAAGTGTTCGTAAAAGTGTGTGCTTCTTTGTGGTTATGGGTGTGTATAAGGGTAAATGAGAAGATGTCTTCTAAAAGATGAAGTGGAGTGACCTTGAGGAGGGATATGTAATTTTTATTCATGGAGAGGAGAGAAAGGGCTTTTGATGAGCTCAAAAGTTCAATTAGAGTTTAGAGCATGTGACTGGAAATTTTTAAAATGTTAGATGTTGTAACAAATAGAACTAAAATTAGTAAGAGAAAAGAAGAGGAAAAAGAGATGGGAAATGTGTCAAGACCTATTTTATCTACCATCAAAGAGAATAGAAAAGGTCCCCTATTCCATGCAATAGCCACAGGTATAGATGGAAGAGGTGAAATCTTTCTCCATCGTAAGAGATGAGTGGAGAATGAAGAGAAGTTCATTCCAAAGATATGGAGATGTGTGTTGCTAATCTAGTAGGTGAATGGAAGAGGCATGTCCATATGAATTAGTGGATAGAGAAGGGTATGACTCAAAAAAAACTAAGGAGATCTTCCAAAACAAGAGCGTGGGTAAAGTTAAACTAGAGAAGCTAGGATCAATGAAAGAGGCATTAAGGAGAGTGAAAGGAATAAGAGAAGCCATAGGATATTACTTTTGGATTAATCAACCTTTCTACCATGGGATCTTATCTAAATTATGAGGGCAATCTTAGCCATTTCATATATCAATACGTCTTCCATTTTACCCATTCATCCTAATCCACATCCCACCCATATTCCTTCATATACCCAACTATTGATGACTACCACCACTCCCTTCCCATCACAACTATCATGAACTCTTCTCCCACCACTTCCACATCCTCTTACACACCTTACTACTCTTACATCTCCTTCCCTCTCATCTAATGTCCACCACATCCCCACCATTATCTAAACCTTTACCACCCCCTACCAATACCCACCATACTCAACTAATCAACCTATTCCACCAAATTCTATCATATTCACTTCTCCACATCCCCTAATACTACCATGTCACATCCTACATTAACTCCAATAGATGCAATAAAAACTAGGCAATTGATTGGGATGATCATGTTGAACAGATGCAACCATGTGTTAGATGTGGATGTAGCAAGCTACAAAACTAATCCTATTGGTGTAGGCACATGTGCTAACCATGTATAAGTTGTGCACATTGAAAAAAGGTCAGTATTCTTACAATAGGGCATTGCTTCCTTCAATTAATAAGTCACCATTTGAGGCATATTGGGGGTATTTGCCTCCAGTCTACTTGATGTAGTTTTTGATAAGCAAGACGAACAAGTAGGGCAAGATAATGAGGTCGCCAAGGCATCAAAATTTGTCAAGAGGATTGTAGAAATCACACTCAAAGTTAAGGAACAACTAGAAAGAACATAACATTTGTATTAAAATGACAAGATTAGCATTAGAATCACTCTTAACAAACCCAAGTTTGGATGTGAAAGCATCAATCTTCTTATATCACATCCATGGTGACTACTTCAAACCATACAAGGACTACTTTATCGTACAAACCATATTTTCCTTTCTTTTTAAAACAAAACCATCAAGTTGTTTCATATAAATTTCTTCCTCAAGATCCCAATTTGAAAATTAAATTTTAAACTCCATTTTTTAACTTATTTGAAATTCTCCCACACCAAAAATAAGTTTTTAACTACCAAAATTGTTCCCATCAAGGTGCTTATTCTAACTCAATTACCACATAGACTCAAGAATCATAACAATTGAACTCAAAGGGAAAACCATGTTAAACCCAAAAGAAAACCATAATTAAATATCAAGATAATCGAAAATTGAACAACATAGAGGAGGGCATATGGAAAATTGGCAATTGTGAGTGCTCCAACCAGCAAAGCCAAAAATTATTTGAAAAAGGAAAAAAAAAGAAAAAGCAAGAAAAACAAGACAAAAGAAAAAAACAAAACACACCAAAATGGGCTATTATCCTCAACAAAATTTGACTAGTTATCCATTCCAACAAAGACAAATGATTATTACACCTCAACCAAATTAATTAGCTTATCAAAAAAGTAATACAGTGTACTTATCCTCTTCATCCATGGCCTCTCCAACAAAATACAACATACATTGGCATTATATTATACCTTCATTAAAAGGGCTTGGATTGGGATAATCTTCGTTCATTAGCATAACCAATGGGATGTTATCCTCATGTTAGAATGCAATTAGGGGGGATACCGGGAACCAATATTAAGGCCTAATAGTGAGAAAGAAAGATGGCCCTCTCATGAGAGAGACCTCCTAGATGTCGAGGGAGGAATGTCCTCTAGACCCACCTAGTTGTTTATTCTTGTGTCTCAATTGAAGGAGATAGGTTTGGTTGTCCTAATCAAGGTTGGATGTATCTCAATTTAGAGGCTTTTGGGGTGGGCCACCATGCCCCTCATGGGTTTCTTTGTATTTACTCCCTCCACCTCCAATTTGTGTCACACCATTTTCCTAATGATTGGAAAAACTCAATTTTAGGGCCCAATTATTGTTTTACTTAAGCACTCCAATAAAATACTTTTTAATTATGTAATTAATTAATATAAAGTTACTTTTTCTATTTTAATTTTTAGGGGGGAAAACTTTAATTGTGGGCCCAAATTTGTAATGTCCCTTTTTGGTGTGATTACCTTGGAGAGCTGATGTTTTATTTTCCACATTTCAGGATTTTTGGTGGGCATTTTGAATGTTGGAGGTGATTTGACATATTTTTCTGATGCCTTTGATACATCCATTTTGAATAAAATAATTTATCCACTCAGGGAGTGAACATTAATACCTTTTCCTAGGTTGGCTCAAGTTAAAGAAAAGCAGGTCGGCCTTGTGAAGAAAAACAATAAAACGTTCATATTTTTCCCTAGGTCAGCCAAAGTGAAAGCCAATGGTGAATCGGCCTTCTTGAAAGTAAGAAAATTTAAGTCTTGGTTGGCCAGAGTTAGTGGGGCACCAATAAGACTTAAGGGGTCGGCCTTGAGATGGGGAAAAAAGTTAGAAATTAATAGCAATTTTGCCTAGGTCGGCCAGCATAGCGAAGAAGAAGAGAAATATGTATAAATACAAGATCTTTGGAGGCATTTCATATCATATTGGAATTGTTATTTCTATTACTTTGGTCTGCATTTTTTAGCAGCTTATTCCAAGGACGAAAACCCTTGAGAATAAAGGTTGAGTTGGACAAAAACCCAATCTCATCTTGGGAAGACTTCATAACGGAGGTCTACATGCACTTCATTGGAGGATTTCGAATTTGGAGCAGAATT